>JADLZL010007884.1:0-113992 GCA_015844335.1 Chrysopogon serrulatus
CTACTAGCGTAATATCTACGTACGCTTCGGCCCAACCCAACCCAGCCCAGCCCGGCCCGATGTCATGTGGTAAACACACCCACTGCACCATGAGTCCATGACCATGCATATGCATATATCTCCTCCCCCTCTTTGCTATTGCAGTTGCTGTATGATGATGATGATGATGATGATGGTCCCCGCCTCCATCTGCTCATCCCTCTCTTTTTCCCCTCGATCTCGCGCGCGCCTACCTGCCGGCATCTCCCACCCATGGTGGCTGGCTGTCTGGATCTATGTCGTCCCACCTGGACTTGGAGCTGGAGCTGGAGCTGGAGCTGGGGCAGGCAGCCAGGCAGGCCGGTGTTTAATTTTGTGGCGGCGGCGCGGCCTCCGATCCATCCACCCTCCCTCGCTCCTGGCTCCATATATAGATCGCCGGTCCCAGCTCCATCCATCTATTTATACAACCTCATCTCTCTCCCTCTCTCGAAGCTCCGATCTCGATCTCCCCCCTCTCCGATCCCTTGCTGATCTCTCTAGGCTAGACTAGGCTAGGCTAGATATATGGATCTCAGTTCACACACACACACATATACTCGATCTCATTCTCTCTGTGCAGATCAGATCAGAGAGAGAAGAGCTTGTTTCCCTAGAGAATTATGCAATTATGCACATCTATCCAGATCAGAGAAGAGAGAGATTTATATGTATGCGGCTACCTGCAGCCAGCCAGCCAGCAATCAAATTATATTAAGGGGAAAAAAGCTAGCTAGCTAGCAGCGAGATGGTGGCCATGTTCTCCACAGGCTTTCTTGAACTGTGAACTCGATCGCGTGCTCGATCATATGTGGATCCTTCGTTAGCTTGCTCGTCGTGTTGATGGTTCAAGAAAGTCCTTGGAAAACATGGCGTGCACATCTGTTGTGTTTCGCCGCCTGACCACTGATGTTCATGATAGATCTGCTGATATATGTTTTACCTACTGCGCGGCTAGCTGCCTACTAACTAGGAGGTAAATCCTATCTTTCTCCTTTAGTTTCTGTTTACTTTTCTGATCGATTATTACGATGTCCATCCAGCATATAATAATTCTTCAATTTCTCAATCCGTGCCTGCCCTTGTTAATTTGTTTCTTGATGTTTCCCTCAACAAAAAATTTGTTTCTTGATGAATTGCAAGCTGGCTCAGCTACCTATAGGTGCGTGCTTGATTAGTATTGCCCCGGCCGGCCGGCCTGTTCATCTTTTGCATGATGCATCCATGCATATACGGCCGGCCATGTACGCATGCGTAGGCGTAGCTGCTGGATCATATAATATCGGCCGGAGTATGTACATGCATCCATCTTGTCCGTCTTCATTCGTTTTGGCTGCCATCGCATCTCCTCTTATAGGTACGAACCTACCTGTCTTCTTGATTAATTCTTCTTGATTGATGGTTATTGTATGTACAATTGCACATTACACAATGCACATCATACATATATATATCGGGCCATCAGATTAATTCTTGATTCTTAATTCACCGTATAGTATATGCGTGTGCTATGGTCATCATATCTCTTCTTCCTTGGGATATATCACTACTTAGATGTGAATTGAATTTTTTTTAATTACCTTAACTCCACTTTCTCCAATATAATGCATCTGATCTGGCCGGATTCCTTCGCCTCTGACTTATTTCTGATGGAATTTTCTGTAGTATAGTCCGATCCTTCATCATTTGTTATATCATGTCATCATAGCTAGGCCCATTTGGAAATATGTGAGAAATTTTCTTGTTTTATTATGAGCCTTTTTTTCTTCGAAAATGACTTGATTTCCTTGAAATTCCCATGTTAGAAATATGCCTCTATATATTTGTTATAATTATGACATGTTTACACTAGAGAGACTCACTTAATTTAGTTATTAGTTCTTCACCAGCCAGCAGGGAGAGTTGGCCGACCAAGAAATAATTGATACAAGCAGTGTACCAGACTACCAGTACGTACGTACTGATGCTTTATTTCTTGCACAACTTTTGTAGCAATAAAAATTTTAATATATAATCACATTAAGAGTTTAACTAGAAGAACTTATTAGATGAGGGGAGCAATTGTTTTCAAGTAAAGAATATTTCTGAGGTGGGATACTTATTATTTATTTCGACATATATGCATGAGACAAATACTAGCTAGGAATAGTTCATAAGGCATAATGTCGTATAGGTGTATTTCCAGACCTGCCTTTAATTTTCTAAAAATCGTGGATCGGCTGATTAGGTTACCGTACGTGGATGCTTTATTATGAATTTAATTTATATATGATGATCGACGCATGTTACGGCTTATCTCCAGATGAGTATCTGCATGGATCGTTGACCTACATGTGGGTGCTTAGAGCGAGAGAGGGGTCTCTCTCTCTCTCTCTCCCCCTCGGCCCGGCCCTTGATGATGCAATAATACATAAAATTGAGCTACAAATTAATGTTAGTAACTTTAGTTTATTTGGTTGTTGTTGTGCACTGTTGCGTTAGATTATTAGACGCTAAACATGCAGTATCAGAGATACTTTACTTTCAAGAAGAAAATTAAACATTGTCAAAATACAAAGGAACTCCAAGCTTGGGTGCCTCGATCTCTCATACTGTGCTTAATGTGCATTAATATAATTCTCGATCAAAGGGCCCAGGTCCGGATAGTCGTACATAAATTTTTTGGATATTATGAAATGTTGAACATATGTTTTTAAAACTGTTTTCCAATATAGAATCACAAATATAATTTGACTAACTAACTGCTAGTCCTATACAAATGAAATACTACTGTAAATTACTAAGAGCAAGCTAACCTGCAGTAGAGTGAGAAATAGAAATCATGAAACTGAAGAATGCATCAACCGGGCGGTGGACGTGGACTTCACCTTCCATGACCATGAGAGCTACTCCCTGGTTCATAAAAAATCACATAGAGATTCGTCGTTCTTATTAAATTGTTTTGACTAGTTTGTAAAAAAAATATGAGTAACATTTACATCTTCAAATAAATTTGTTATAAAAAATATATTCAGAGATTAATCTCATGATAGTAATTACACATAAAAATATTACTCCTTTGGTTCTAAATTATAATTCGTTTGATATCTTTTTATCCTAAGTGTTTTAAATTATAATTTATTTGACTTTTTTTATCTAAGTTTGACCATTTATCTTTTTCAAAAAATTATGCAATCAAAATCAAATTCAAGTCATTTTTAAAAAACTTCTATTAATAAGGCATGGTACAGTAAAAAAAATTGCTATTTTACATAAATTTTTTAATATGAGGAGTGGTTAAATTTGTGGCTGAAAAAGTTAAATAAACTATAATTTAAAATAGAGTTAGTGATATTTTTTCTATATATTTAGCCCTTGAAAAGTGGAACGACATTGTTCGTGTGGAGAGAGTAGACTCGAGGAGCTAGTATGCACTGCACCGCGTCGCTGCTGGTTTACTGTTGGACTGTACCTTGTTGGCCCAGAAAGATAGATGGCGTGCACGAGCGTGCACCAGTGAAATGGCAGAAGCTAGTACTCCTCCTACTCTGTCTCTGTCCCTGTCGTCTCTCATCTCTCTCTCTCATTCTGTGCGTGTGTGTGTGTACGACGATCCATGATCCATCCATCCATGGACATGGAGCTAAGCGCTGCAGCTGCTTTTCATTCATTTTTCTTGGATCGTCCCCTCTCCCTCGTGTCCCGTCGATCCATCCATCCTGATCTGTCTCTTCATTCCCACCAGCATCTGCTGCACTCTGCTGGCCGGTCCGGCCGACCGTCCCTTCTTCCTTTTGTATTCTTCGTCTCCTCTCGCATCTCTATTCTCTCCTGCATTTCTTTCTCATGTCGCCTGAACAACACTTTGCATTTTGTAAACCACCACTTCACTTCATCAGTCTCCAGCAAAGCAATGCAAGCAGGCATTTGCAATCCCATATCTGAATAGCTGCAATGCCAATTCATTCAGAGATTGACTGAAGCTGAACTGAACCCAATAATTGGCACACCAATGCTCACTTGCTGCCTCTGAATCATCAGCATCATACATGCAAGGGAAAAGGAAAGGATTCTTTTTTCTTTGTTTCAGTAGCTCCTACCACCATCCATGGTTCATTCATCGCATCACTGCATCATCAAGAAAATTGCGTCGGCCCAAGGCAGGAGACGAATTGAAGTGACACAACAATCCTCCTCCCTGCTACCTCAGGCCGGGCTTTGCTGTTCTCTGTCCCTGCGTTGCCTTGCTCCATCAGTCAGTCGCCTTGCTGCTTTCACTGTGGATCCATCATCAGAGGTTGCAACAGCTGCGAATTCCATGCCATGCCATGCCATGCCATGCTCCGGCTCTGATCCTGCTGCTGCCCCTGCTCGGACCATGCCATGCATTGCATGCCATGATAGCATGCACACACAGACACACTGATGCCTCGCTGCCGCTTGCCTCTCTCCTTTCTTTTCATGCATGCACAAGCTGCAGAGAGAATTTTCTTGTGTGTTTTGTAGCTCACTCATGCACCTCTGCTGCTGCATACGTACATAGGAGTACACGTACTACGTAGTACAGTATCTTCTTAGGGTTATATATGTTCCATGATGATGATGATGATGATTTTTAAAGTTGACGAATAATGACCTCCTGAATCATATCGCTGGTGACGAGCTGCAGGCCTGCAGCTGCTAATGCGTTTCCGTTTTGACTGTGTCAGGCAGGGCATAACCTGACTGACAGCATGCCCGATCAAAATCTAATAGTACTGTGCCTAAATAAATGCTTGAAGCAGCCAGCAGCCGAGGAACTGATTGTTGCAACAACAACTCAGTGCACTGAAAGACAGCAATTCATATATATTATCAGGTTGCAGCATGCACCAAAAAAAAATACTGCATCTGTTCCAGATTGTAAGTTGTTTTGTTTTTTCATAGCCATGTATCTAGAAAAGCCAAAGTAACTTACAATTTGGAATAAAGATAATAGATCTCCTTTTTATATGTATGTGGGACAGACGACAGACTGATCATTCCCAATCGACTCTGCTGATGATATATAAAATAATCGGCTCATGTGAATTTGTGGGTTCAGTAATGCAACTCAATATAGCTGTTAAAGAAATGCAATGTTGGTGGTGGTGGTGGTCCTGATCAGACATACACACAAGTAGCTAAGCTAGAGATGCATGAGTATAATAATTCAGCTGCAAGCAAAGGTTTAGCTTCAGACATCTGAACATAATCATGCAATGCATGATGATGGCTGGCAGCTTAGACATATACTGTATATATATGCTTTGTCGTAGCATGCAATGAATGGAGTATGTGGTACATGTATGCTGGCAGCTTCAAGTACAGTACAGTACAGTACAGTATGTCGTTTGGTGCTGACATGACACTATAACAGGAACAGGAAGGATATAAACAAACAGAGAAAAAGAAAGGGCAGGATTTGGTTTGGAGAGCAGTCAGAGTCCATCACGTACAGCTTCATTATTTTGCTTATTAGGTGCAGGGTTGCTCTCATTCCGTCCAATCAACAATCACCCTCCCTAGAAATTACTACTACTCCATTACTGTTTTATTTTAAAGAGGAAATAAATGGAAAGTGCAAGGGGAGGGGAAGAATGTGGGCAATCATGGTGTACTTTCATGGAGAATTGCTAGCTTTCGGCTTGTCTTTAATTTTTAGCATAGATAGCTAGCTAGGTGTGCAGCGTGTGATAATCTTTACCATACCATAATAGTACTTACTGTATGATGATGAGTCGTTGCTGTTGGTCATTATTACCATGTTATTCTGCAATGCATTATACTATATCTCTGTCCGTCCCATGCAAAAAGCCAACCAAAGCAAAGCGCAACAGCAAAAGCGTAAGCGTGCGTGCGTGCGTGCATACCAGCAATATAATGCAACTTCGCTGTGCTTTGCTTGGATTGGGCATGCAATGCAACTAACCTTTTGGTTTTGTTTGTTTGTTAGCTTGTCGATGTGTTTGCTCTGCTGGAGTGCAGTGTCAGTGTCCAAACAGACAGACACTACCCCGATCGATCCTGCCAGCAGAGCAGACAACAACAGCCAGCATGATTGATATGATGCATGCAGATCCATCCATGCGTGGATCTACTCTCCTAGTAGTAGGAGTATATATCTGTGAGTGCAGTGAATGAGTGAGTGAGGCTGCTGGATCGATCGGATCAGAGCATGCAGTTGCGTTGGTTAGTGATAGATGCCGACCAGGCCCAGCTCGATCTGTCTCATGTATACTTATGTGGAGTATCCACATGCACATCAATCGCATGCATTCCCCTTCCCCGTGTGTTGTGTTTCAACTAGCTAAGCTAAGTGTCTGGTACTAATTATTGCTGCAGTACAGGAGTAGTACCTAAAATCAGATAGCACCTCCAATTTAATTAATACTAGTACAAACGTAGACATTCAACCCCGAGAGGCTGAATATTGACCACAGCCACAGGTAGAGTAGGGGGTGTTTGGATGATGTAGAAAAAGTTTTGCCTATATCACATCAGAATGTTGGAGGGATGTCGGAGGGGGGTTTCGAATACAAATAAAAAAATAAATTACAGAACATGTCAGGAAACCATGAGACAAATTTTTTAAGTATAATTAATCCGTCATTAGTAAATGTTTACTGTAGCAGCATATTGTCAAATCATGAATTAATTAGGCTTAAAAGATTCGTCTCACAAAGTTATCGCAATCTATATAATTAGTTATTTTTTTAGACTACATTTAATACTTTATATATGCGTGACTAGATTCGATGGGACGGGGAAAAAAATTTGCCCCTCCCTTCCAAACACCCCCTTAAAATTGGTGGTGGAGTGGAGGGCACTAGCCCCATCCCCATAGGGCGAATGTCGTCCCAAGCAAGTTTCAGGATACAATACAATTAATCAAATGGAGGCAGGAGATGAGTAGGTTACATTAATTTAATTAGGAACATTCTTGGCAACAAA
Organism: Chrysopogon serrulatus; assembly: GCA_015844335.1. Lineage (NCBI taxonomy): Eukaryota > Viridiplantae > Streptophyta > Magnoliopsida > Poales > Poaceae > Chrysopogon > Chrysopogon serrulatus. Next base: position 6,970 of record JADLZL010007884.1, read on the forward strand.
GCAAAGTAGTAGTAAGATCATGCAATTGGTGGATACAATACAAGCAAGTGCCTTACTCAGGGAGCAGGGAGGGAGAGTTGAGTTCCACATCAAGCTAGAGTCAGAGGCCAGGCCGGGTAATTGATTAATTAATGTGCATTACCCGATCACCACCATACCAACAAGTCTAGTGAGCATGCATACCCACATCAATTGATTCTAAAAAAAAGACCTTCAATTGATGATAGATAGCCAATGGTCAAAATACCATCAGAAACAGATTACCCATAGGAAGGCCCACAATCATTTCATTGGGCCGGGCCCTCCCTTCCTCTCCCACCCATAGGCCCATAGCCCTTGGTGGCCCTGTCGTCGCAGTCGCCGTCGCACTCCGCCCTCAGACGCCCATCTCATCTCACGACGCCCGCCGCCGTTCCACCCCTCCGACAAGCCGTCTCCGCCGCCCGCCCCATCAGGACCAGGACCAGGACCAGGACCAGAACATCATTCACCCCAACTCAACTGGCCTTGCTTGGAACTTCGTCCATCCCCACAACACAACTCACGGCCACCCATGGCGCTGCTCCGCGCCGCCGCATCCGAGCTCCGCCGCCGGGGCCGCCGTGCCCCTCTCGCCCTACCGGCGCTGTCGTCGCTCCTCTCCTCGCCGTTTCCACAGAGCCCACCCTCCAGCCTTACCGATCCTAGCCCCCACGCCGACCGGCGCCACCTCATCGCGCTCCGCTGCTGCCCGCCGCATCCCGCGTCCGCCGTCCGAGCCCCCGAGCTGCTCCACGGCAGGGTTCTCCTCCCGAGCCACTTCTCGCACGCCTCGTGGCTCTCCACCTCCTCATCCTCTTCCGAACCCGCGGACAAGGCTCCGCCGGCGCCGCTCACGTGGGTGCACAAGTGGATCCCGGAGGCGGCGCGCCCGTACGCCATGCTCGCCCGCCTTGACAAGCCCATTGGGACCTGGCTCCTCGCCTGGCCCTGCATGTGGTATGCCTTTGTTTCCTTCTTGTCTTCTGCTGCTTCTCGATACTGCATCGGTGTCTGATTCAGTTAGTCAGCCCATGCGTCCAACACTCCAACTAAATGAAAAACGGAAAACTTACTTTTGCCTTATGGAAGATGAAAATGATATATTTTTTTTCTTGTCGATGTACAGTAAAAAGTTTAAAGAATAGGAGACATGCACATTTGTACTGGACAAGAACAACTCAATGTTTTGCTCCCCTGTTTTATACTGCCACCGCACACGCTAAATTTTGAGGCCTCAGAAAATGCAGAATATTTCCTTGTTCACTACGAATTCAACTAAGTGGTACTAATGCTCATCAGGCTGCTGTCTTGTGTCTTGTTAGAGCTTCTAAGGAGTAGGAAAATTATTCTTTGCTATGCATGTGTTGAATTCTTGTCCATTATTAAATCGATAGCATCTTTAACCTTCTGTGCTGAAGAAACAATCAGACCTTCTTTGTTACATAGGTCGATCACAATAGCAACAATGCCTGGGGAGTTGCCAGACTTGAAAATGCTAGCACTCTTCGGATGTGGAGCTGTCCTCCTCAGGGGGGCTGGTTGCACAGTGAATGATCTTCTCGATCGCGACATTGATAATAAGGTGGTTTTACTTTATTTTAATTTTGATGTTCTGAGTGCTGATGATGCCCACCTAACCTGAATTAAGGGAAGAAAATTGATCAGTGAACAAACTGTTCTGAATGTTGCATGGCCTTTATCTGGTGACATATTTCTCCATAGGTCGAGCGCACCAAAAGTAGGCCTTTTGCCTCAGGAGTGCTTACTCCTTTACAGGGAGTGGGCTTCCTCGGAATTCAGCTTCTATTGGGACTGGGCATTCTTCTCCAATTGAATAACTATAGGTATTTAAACTCAGGTGCTTCTTTGTCTGATGCTGCTGACACTACTATATGCATTTAGACTATCCATGTTCCAACAACCACTTATCAGTGAGTGTCCACAGCAGAACATTACGATCAAAATATCTAGGGGCTTTATATTCCAACTTTTTTTGTTGAGGATAATTAGGATATTTTATGTCCTGCAATTTGATTTGATGGGAATTGTACTCATTTTACTTCCCATACTATTTCTATCTTGTTTATGTGATAAACTCATTGCTTCCTCCGATCACAAATATAAGGACATTGTCACAAATATATTAAGTGATATATAAGGAAAATACTTTTCATGGTCAATTTACTCATGTCAATCTTGTATTTGCAGTATGTATAAACCTTTAGATATAGACAAAGTTACAGAAGTTTTTTTTTTTTTTTTTTTTTTTTTTTTTTTTTTTTTTTTTGGTGGTGCTTGCAAACCAAAGTCAAGGAAGTTTGACTTAGGACAAGATGGACTTATTTGTGGTTGGGAAAGTATGCTTTGAGGCTATCACCGGGATGGTCCTGTACTGCAGCTTTAAGCCATTAGCTAATGTGTTTTGGGTTTGCATCCTAAGGTTATGGTGCTACTTAGGGTCCAGTTGTATTTTATTGATTGATAGCAAGGAAATAAATTGGAGGTCACCATGCCTGTTATTTACATGCTAATAAAGATAAGAATATAGATTCAAAAAAAAAAAGATAAGAATATATAGAAGCATAATACGTACCTGTTAATACTTATCTTTGCACTACCTGAAAGTCTAAAAAAAGGTATTATAAGCGCAGTTTTACATTATCATTTTTTGTCATTTTTGTGTGTGCAGTCGTATTCTGGGAGCGTCTTCACTTCTTCTGGTCTTTTCGTATCCCTTGATGAAGAGGTTCACATTTTGGGTATGTGCTGTATTTGTGCATATGGAAGCTTATATAGAATACTATATTATTATTGACAGAGTGAGGGTTTGTACTTCTTTCGATGCATTAATAACAGCCTCAGGCTTATCTTGGCCTGACGTTCAACTGGGGAGCTTTATTAGGATGGGCTGCTATTAAGGGCAGCTTAGATGCTGCAATCATCCTTCCACTGTATACAGCCGGTATATGCTGGACACTGGTGTATGATACTATATATGCGCATCAGGTGTTTAACTATTCCCACTCTTTCATATTCATCCTTGATGAAGTGACCATTTCACATTGTCGCAGTCATCTTATCGATGCATATCTACATGCATCTCAGGACAAAGAAGACGATCTAAAAGTAGGAGTCAAGTCCACAGCATTAAGATTTGGAGATTTGACCAAATACTGGATCAGTGGCTTTGGTGCGGCATGCATTGGCAGCTTAGCACTCAGTGGTTACAATGCTGATCTTGGTTGGTGTTTAGTACGACGCTTGAGTTAAGAATAGTATTATTTTTACTTGATGATATTGACTCAAGACCTGAATTCATGTTGAACAGGATGGCCCTACTATCCATTTCTAGCAGTTGCAGCTGCACAGTTAGCGTGGCAGATTTCAACCGTGGATCTGTCTAGCCGCTCAGATTGCAACAAGAAGTATGTTTTCCTTGCTTGGAATATCCACTACCTATTGCCATTTTAATGCTACGTGATATGGGTATTGATATCCACATCATGTGCACCTTCATTCGTTGAATTGATTCCCTGCAGATTTGTGTCCAACAAGTGGTTTGGAGCGTTGGTATTTAGTGGGATTCTATTTGGGCGTCTTGTATCATGATGATTCTTTGAGGAAGCATGGTGTGTTTCTATGATGGGCCCAGTGGAACCTAAGCAATTTTGTGATGAGATACAGGAAGACTACCAAGCCCTTGACTCTGGGCTAGCTAATGCGGTGTGGTGCAGAAGTTAACTTGTAAGCTCCATAACACATATCATGGCATATGCTTTCATCCTTGCTAATTGGCATTTCTTAACAGTCATCAAACCCACCTTGGCTTGTGAAGCGTGCTGTTTTCCGAGCATATCAATCATGGTGGTGCTCTCCACCTCGTGTACGTAGTTAATGGTAGAAGACAAGGTCACACGGGATATGAAAAATACATTGATGATGTACAACAATCACATTCTTGTGCCATTTATATGTGTTGCGTATGCCAAAAGATGAGCTAGGGCATGCACATTTTTTTGGGTTGCCTTTTGTCACCTCGAGCTGAAAACAAGCGAGCAAAACATTGCAGTATATTGTTGCATGAAAACAGATGCACATACACTGATGTGTCCATTTCTTGGCCGAGGACGAAGCCAGCTGCTTTTGATTTGGACCGGGCGCCTTGGAATCAATCATCATCAACCAATCTAGGCAATTGGTAGCATGGTTTGGCTACCTTCGGTTTTGCTCCGTTGTCATCTGTTCAGTATCCCGTATACATGCAATGACGGTCAGCAATCTGAGATTGATATGCTGCCTCTGCAACCATAGTGACGGCACCAAACAGTTGCCTCATAGCTCAGGCCGATTTAGAATGCAGGATATTTTTTCCTGTTCTACGCTTTCCCTAAAATCTGATTCTTGTGAAATTTAAGATTCATGCATTCCAAAGGGGCCCTTAATCCAGGAACAATACGAGGACTACAGGTAGTGAAACAGCACCGCCATTGCATTACCTCAATAACGAACAAGGTACCTATGCTATTCATGTCACTTGCCGAAATGTCAGCAGCATACATATGCCCTGCTGTCTCTAACCCTAGTTCTCCCTAGTGCCTGTCTACCCTCTGCTCCATGACTGGGACAATGGCAGCCTACTTCCACAAATCAGCTAATCAACCAATGGTTCTCCATCCACTGGTGTCGGCTGGCGATCACCATAGATTAACAAAAGCTCAGACACCCTAAATCCTGACCACCAAAACAGCCTACAAGTTCAGCTCCTTCCCAAATGCATGATCTCCAGCCCAAAGCCCAAACTTGACAGACAAATTTCCAAGATTCTGAGAACCTAATGAGAGACCTCGCTTCTTAGGTTTCTCACCAGCGGCTTCACTTTTGGACTTGCTTCTCGTCTGCAGCTTTGCTGTTGGACTTCTCATCAACACTTGGCACCTCTACGGCGACTGCCCTGCCTTTTAGGCGGTAACTTCTCATCTGCAGATCCATCTCCACAGCTGTTCTCACCAACCCCAGTCTTCAACCTGCCATATCAATCACAGCGTGATGAGTCACCAAAATGTTCCAGCTGCCAATGACTGGTTAGTTTCGCTTACCCTTCTGAGGAACAAGGATCCAAGAAGTTTACAGCTTCTTTCAGGGCATGAAGAGCCATCTTCTTGATCTGAAGGAAAAAAAAAAAAAAAAAACACATATTCATATCACTGGATAGAACAAGCCATAAACACAGACCAGACCACTGGAAGTGCACAGTGCTAACCTCTAGTTTGTCTTCTTTAGCTTTGTGGAAAGAAGGAAGTCGTCTAAACTCCCCAGTCAACTTAACACACTCACCGATGTTTTCTGGGGAAACAAAATCCAGTGCAACTTTAATGCAGGACTGCACAAACGAAGATGGTCTCATCAATCACTACCAGATATTTGATGCCACACTCAAAAAGGAGAACAAAAAAGATCCAGCTTGGTTGTCACACTGGTAAAGCTCGGCCACACCTTCAAATTTCTCACTTGGTGAGGGCATCCAGCAGGAATGAAAACAGCTTCACCAAGCTTCTGTTCAAATGTCCAGGGTTCAATACCTAAAGCAGGAAGTCAAAATATAAGACAAAGGACATGTCATCTTTGGATACAGTGTTGGAGAGATCACAGAAACATTTTTCTAACCATATTCTTCCTTAAGCTTTCTCTTGTGCTCCTCAGTTAAGTAGAAAGACTGATCGTGAATTGGGTGAAATACCTGCTCCATTGAAGACGATTAGTGGTCAGCATATAAAGGTACAAAATGATTTTTTTTTTCCTAAAAAACTACAAGAAAAGGACCTGTTTCACTGGATTGCAGTGAATATGCCGGAATTCAGAACAATGCTTCCTAAGATAATCTTGTAGTTTATCAGAATCCTCTCTGCGAAAGATATCCCACAGAGCACCAGCAGTGTTCTGTTGCTCTGAGCTCTCCACAACAGGCATTTCCGGATTATCTTCAGAACTTCCTTTTACATCAGCATCAATGCCACTGCAGTCAATCTTTTTAAATCTCTCCTCTTGAGGTTCAATGCCAACTTTCTTGAGTTGTATCTTGTCAGTCCTATCTTGACTGTATGAAATGTATTGTGCTCCGTTGTGCATCTCATCAGTTGTCTTGACTCCATTGCTGTGATCTGCAGCACACTGTCCTAGTTCACTTTGTGATTCTGATCCATGCAATAAGTCTTTATCCTTTGCATCATCTCTTTCATCGTCAGGCGGTAAAGCATTGATGTCCAAACCTGCAGGACACATGAAATGTCCTTGATTCACTAATTCTTAAACTTAATGATTTGATTAATTGCAAAAGGTGTATGTGTGTTACAAACCGTTATAATTGTCTCTATTGACATGATTGTCTTCTCTACTATATGAGGTCTTCAATCCTTCGTCAACAGCTTCATCTCTGTGCTTAGTTGGAGCTGGTGACAACTTGAGCTCACTGTGTGACTTCAGACCCCCATATAATTCCTGAAGATCTTGTGCTCTCATGTCTTTTTGGATTTTTTCAATTTTACAAAGATCAGTCTGACAAGTGACTTCAGCTGTATGTGTTAAGATATTTACCTGGTTATATTACACGAGTTTGACAATTAATATTCCAACTAATAAGATTGAAGCAGTTGATTTATTTATTTCTTTTGATAAACCCAAGCAGTTGATGGATATAATAAGAACTATAAAAATGTCAACAAATGAGCTTAGGTATACAGCAATGAGATACAGCTGCTAGGAGAGCATTACAAAATGAACAGGTTTGACAGGAGCCTTGCTGAAGTCAATTCTGTATTTTTTTTCAACATTAAAACAACATGCATAACAAAACAAGGCATAACAATCATTAATAAACACAACATACCGCATCAGATATGTCACAGTGAAGCTTGGTCACAGAATCACCCCTGCCTAGTTCTTTGCAAAACCCATAAGCAATGTAAGTTTTGGGTCCAAGATCTGGCTTCAAGACACCAGCAGGAAGCTTGACTGCAAGATTTAGCGGACCATATCGTGGATCAGTATACTCACGAAATGGCAATGCGCTAACAAATTCAGCACCATGGCGTGGCAGTCGCTTGTCAAAGGAACTAGAAGGAGGCCAGTCTTTTAGTTTAAGCATCTCAGGCCAGTGAGTCCTTGGATGAGTTCGGCCTGTTGTATATCCCGAAAAGAACATGTGTATGTTAATTTCCACCTGCAACATATATAATATATAAGCATGTTAAACGCCTGCATATGTAGCTGCAAAAGAAGGAAGCAAGGCACATGTAAATTCAAGGTGAAACTTATAAGCATCCCTAGTTGAAATGAGAACTTCACTGATAGAATGTTGAAATTTGTCAATACTACAATAATATGTGTTCTTCTCTTCTGGACGCAATTGCAGGCCCAGCTTTACTTAGGCTGACCACTACCGAGTACTGTCCTAATAATGTGTCAAGAGTTTTATTTTATTTTATGAATTGATACAAGCCATATGACCTTGACATTCGAAACAAGAAATATCAATCAATGGTTATCATCCACCAAAATAGATTCGCCTACTTAGACACAGTTAGGAATGGAGCTCCGCACCTCATTCCAATCAAGGCAGTCTATCGCAATAACAGCAAATTGCTCATCTTCTGCTTTGCCTTTGGTTCTTTCCCGCAATGCCCGCCACATTACCATCGGCTCCCAACTCAGACCAGAGGTCAACTGAAGGACATCAGAAACAATAACTGGCTCACCCTTTGCCCAATGCATCTGAAAATGCACTAGGTCATCATCTTGAATACCAGTAGCAACTGGACAGTATAGGAAGTTATCACTTGAGTCCTTCCTGCTTGCAGCCTTCCGTACTGATTTTCTTTCAGTTCTTATCTCAACTGACTGGTCAAAGCAAGAGCACCGATCACTTCTTCTAACCGTTGTCTTAGCTAATGCCTCACTCCTGAGAACTTTGTCAGCTCTATCTTCTAGCTCAGCAAGCATCTTCTCTGGAAACAAGCACTTGAGGTCCAGAAGTGTACTACCACAGCCTCCTACTTCCTTTGGTGGACAAGGTATGCTACCATCACTCTTTGATTTCCAGAGCAACAAATCGTTATTGGGGTTTCCAACAGCAGGCATGCCGTTGTAAGACTGACCATTTGAGTTCTTATTTCTATTAGCATCCTTTGAACGAGGAATCTCGCCAAAAGCATAACTCCTACCTTTAGGTTCAGGTGCCACATACTCTACCTCTTCTCCTCCTGGGATCTCACCTTTGCGAAGCTCCTTGCAGCAGTTAAGGCAAAGATCATAGAAACAATGCTTGCAGCTTCTATGAAAATCAACAATAGATGTTCTACACCTATCACTGCAGTAGAGGGAATGAATAGATTAGATGACAACCATTAGATTTATGGCAGAAAGTAATCAGGCAAAAAAACCAACCAATATACACGATCATCTAGGTCAAACTCAGCTTGTTCCACTTTTATGTCATTCATTGAAACTCCTGTCCACAAAACCTGCACACAATTAGGCTACTACTACCAGTCTGTAACTGTATCCCAGAAACCACAATACCATACCTTGTATATTAGCCTCTACTTGCTTCTCCTCCATCTGTTCTTGTCGCAATTCTCTCATCCAGGGAAGCAGCAAGCTTACGATATGACAAGCATAACAAATTTCATTTTCTTTGGAGATCTCCTTTTTTGGAGGCTGGTAAAGAGGAATGGGGTAAGTCATTAACCATGGGCACTTAGAAGATAATTATTTGAAATTTGAATGCATAAATATAAGCAGAACAGTGCAAATACTGTAAAGGGACGATGAGTTGCTAAGTTTGTACCTCTTCAACTCCCCTCATCCGTAGGCATGCCTTGCAATTACAGTTCTTGCGACAATATGGGCATTTCACAGCAAATTCATCTTCTGTCAAATTAGGATACCTATTTACAAGAAACTCTTTGGGTCACTTGAACATTGTGCAACACACGTGATGAAACAAAATGACTCTTGCACATGTCAATAGCCAGTGAAATAAAAGTATTGGAAAGAAAACACTTCAAATTTCATGTAGCATATTAGACTAAAACAGTTCAGTAGAACACACAGAATTAGTGAATGAAGAGGAACCAGTGATCAACTAAAACTGTGCAAGTCATATTTGTAACTGTTGTATCAGAAGAGACAGTAGATAAAGAGCAATCAAATTAGTATGAAACAACATTGAGATAGCTTGACACACCATTGTTCTATGCACGGCACACAGAAACGCTTCTTTTTGCATGACTGACACCAGACAACCCGCGGTTTGTCCTTCCTCTGGCACTGGTGGCACATGAGGGCATTTTCCCCAGTCAACATCTTACTCCCTTTCTGGATATTTTCAAAACAAAACTTGCATTCATAAAATATAGGTGTGAAGAACCACTTCTAAACAACTTAATACAAGAAAATGAGGAGCTCACCATATTATTGTTATCAAGGGTTTCATCCTTGGTGGATGGGAGCTTATTTTGTTCTTCATCAACTTTGTTCAACTTTTCTGTCATAAACTCTTTCCCCTCATCTCTTTTCCGCTTCTTTGTATTCTGCAAAAACTTATGATTCATTGACTGCTTGCTCCTTGCTGCCTCAGCATCACTCTGCAAAAGAAAGAAGTTGCTACGCCTGATGACACTCTGGTTTAAATATCCAAGAAAAGGTGATAAACTGCATTTGCTGACATCCTAATACAGGTGCTATCGTCCCCTAAAGATTAGACTAGCCACAATGTGATGAGAAATTGATGCCGAAATAGGACAGAGAAGGTCATACCATTGCACATCACATGCTGAATTAAAAAGGCTATCTTGTGAGTCAAGTGCGTGCATCGATGCTGGATAAAAACAGGTATTTTTTGGCTGGAAGTTAATGGCATCAATGACTCAAAGAAACAGGTTGGGGGGGATAGGGGATACTCTGATGTCTTGATCCCACATGCACTAGCAGCATCAATGCTGAACAGCATGTCAATAGTGTTCCTAGCATCAGCATGAGGTGGCACACCAGATTTTCTTTTTCACCATCGACTACACTAGTCTTAGATATTAAAATGTGCATCTTTCAGGGATGCTACATAATACCAGAGTCCTCCTAACCGTGTGCAGGCATAATGACAAGTAGATGTAAATTGCACATTCCAGTCTTTCAGTGCTTATGATGCAGTATTTTAATGAATCACTAAATTTCTGTGTATGCTCCATTAATACGACGTCCAGGAAATTGATTGCACAAAATCGAATTCATAATTTTAGATGATAGTTATGATTGATGTCAACCTGATGCGCAGTTAAGAAATTTAACGTATGACATTGTAGTGAAGTACACAATTTATGAGCTAAAAACAATACACTAGAATAGCAGCTAGCAAAGAATTTTATCATACTAATGACAAGGATCCCTGAAAACCAGCCAATCAGCGCAAATATCTTCTACAAAAGTTTGCATACAATCAAGAACACCAAATATGAGGTCCAATATCAAGATATAATAATAATTATTTTTGAGTCAAAATGAAACCAGAATCTAATCTAATCATTCATAGAGGGTGGAAGTTCTGGGCTCAGAAAAAGCTAGGATATTAACTGATTATTGAGCAATTGCTACAGTAAGCAAATTGATCACAAAAGGTCACTTCCCTAGTCAACATTAAAAGAACAGCAAATGTTCAAAAGAATTTAAACCATTTAGAAAGTGACATGGAACCTTATAACAGGGTGTTTGGATATTTTATTGGCTTCAGCTAAAAGGTGTCCTAAATTATGTTGTCAGGTATTGACAGATGTGTGGCTACCGAACTATTCATGTAAATGGTAGGAAAACAACACCATATTTGCTAGTCAAGTTGAGGATTTGATTTCTGCAGAAACAAATAAAAATTAGAAATTTAACCATTATGGAGATGCTACAGAATAGGTCCGCAATATTTCAAGTCAACTATTGTCAAATCCATGGCTACAAAATGATTTTGAGCAATTTACCCCGTATGTTCCACCATTGGAGAACTGGCACCTACTAACCACTTGTTCTACTATCAGTTTTCTGGGTCTTCCCCTTCCCCTCCTCTTCCCAGCAGCATTCTACAAGCAAAATAACAATTAGTCCATTGTAACACAAACTTGACAAGAATAAAAAATTATAAATAAATAAATAAAAATAATGTGAATTAGACATTTTCAGGAATATGACACAAAGTTTTTTTAGATGATGGGGGTAACCTTGGGAGAATGGTTGCAGAAATAGTGATAGAATCAACATATATGGTGAAGGACTCTTTGATACATCAGCGATTAGGGGTAAGTCGCGTAAAAAATATTTTTATTTCTTTATACATGGCTACAAAAGCATTCATCAGTCAACTTTTGCAGATGATACTTAAGTGACATACCCTATTCATTTGGCCGTTGCTTTTACCATTGGAAGTCTGGGCCCTACTATCCAGTTGGTCCGCTTCCATTTTTCTGGGCCTTCCTCTTCCTCTCTTATTAACGGAATCACTTGTTTTAGCACTCTCATGGTTAACTTGATTAATCGTCATTTCCTTGTCATCATCGGCAGAACAGCAGTCAGTCAATTGATGCACAGCCTCAACAAGAACTAATCCAGTAAAAATGTAAAGGGGCATTTTTCAGATAATGGTTCTTTCTTTATACATGGTTATAAAAGCATTTATCAATCAACTGTTGCAGAGGATATTAAGTGATATACCCCATTCGTTTGGCCATTGCTTTTACCATTGGAAGTCTGGGCCCTACTATCCAGTTGGTCCGCTTCCATTTTTCTGGGTCTTCCTCTTCCTCTCTTCTTTATAGAATCGCCTGTTTTAGCACTCTCGTGGTTGACCTGATTAATCGTGGTTTCCTCCTCCTCCTCATCATCCTGGCACAACAGCAGCCAGTCGAGTCAATTGATGCACAGGCAGCATTACAAGAAGCAAATCGACAGGGTGACAGTGGAGTATTTGTTTAGCCATTTTAAAACAAAAACAAGTGGCGGAGCAAACTCAGTGCCGCCGATATAATGGGTGGAGGTGAAACGCCACTCGGTGGAGCAGGCTTGGTAGCGAATGTGCAAAGAGGAACAAAATCTGCTCACCTCAGTATCGCTGTCGCTGTCGCGCTCGATGTAGGCATTGGGCGCCGGCCTCCCCTCCCTGACCGGCCTGAGCCCGGCCGCCACCCCGCGCCCTAGATCCCCGAGGATCACCGCGGGCACCGACAAGGCCTGGTCGCCAGTGCGCCGCCTCCGCCTCCCCTTGGTCCCGGCCGTGGGCTTGGGCGTCCTATTCTTGTTGCTCTCCTTCTTGCTCTTCTTGTTGAGGCTACCTTTGGGCCTCCCCCTCTTCCGCTTTGTTTCGTCGCCGCCTACGGCCGCGGGAGCCGCGCCCGCATTCCCGGCCTCCGCCACCTCGATCCCTTCCGCCTCGTCCGCCATGGATTGGGAGGCGCCGTCGCGTACAGTGTATGTAGTGCAGGAAGGGGAGAAGTGGGGAGAGAGAGAGAGAAAACGCGGCCGGGCGAGGTTTTAAAGCAAAGAAGGGAAGCGGCGCTCGTGGTCCAGCCTCCTGCCGCAACGATCTTTTCCTTTTCCTTCGAATATAATAATCTTCTTACCTAGTAATTTATTACTGTTTCATTGGAAACTCCAAAACTTACGAGAATCTTTGTAGAAATTTACGTGCCTTTTGTGTTATTTCTGTTCTATATAGAAATAATTATATAACACCGCTTTATGATATACTCCATGTTAGGATAATGGTAGGATAACCTTTTCTTAAGAGAGGTTGATTTGTGCTAAGTTGTCCATTTTTTTTTTTTCTTCATTAATATCATATACAACAGCTGCAGCATCCTGTGTGTGCGGTTCTTTTAGCACTCATAGAGCATTGTAGCTATAGACACATCCGTTGCAGCTGAACAAGCTCTACTCTTTTAAATGTTGTTATTAGAGTATGTGTGTATTTGATCCAAATACATTTAGTAGGATTAGAACAAATATTGGAAACATGCATGTGGATGGTTTGTCTTTTATTCATTATAGTTAAAGGTTTTAGTCCTCTCTTGTCTGCCTACGAGCCGACGGATTGAAGAAATTGTTTTGGCGGGAAAGTGTCATTTTGAATTTAAACATTATCTATCTATATCTTTTTCTAAAAGCAAACAAACACCACTATCTTTTAAACCCCTTTAGGCAAGCTATCCATATGCCACCTCCTACTAACCACTACGTTATTCAAACTCATGGGTTCCTGTAACGTTTAATGTTTCTATGGAGTAGATTCATCATGTAATTTTTTTATATGTGTGTGTATGTTACTGCATTAATACATGCACCCAGTTAAAAATGAAGTAGGCATATCCAAAGACAAAAAATTATAAGTAGGTAATCATCATCAAAATGGATAACAGCGCTAGTCTATGTCACTAGGTTATGTACTATGTTAATTAATATTCATATAGCCATAAAGGCAGGGGCGTGGTTTATACCTTTATTAGTAATTCGTGTCTAAAAACAGCATACCTATCTTGTGTTATAAATATTCATATTTTTGTATGGATTTATTTAATTTTGAGAAAAATTAACCAAGTCTAGAGGTATAATATTATTATTATTTTTCAATGGGAGCGGTAGATAACAACGCTAGTCTATGTTATTAGTTTCGTGATATGTTCATATAATTCATATAGATGGATTTATTATAACTCTAGCAATAGTTATATAAGGGGTGAAATACTAATTTACACGTTGTACCTGTACCGCTTGGCAATTAAAAGTGTGATTAGGTGAATATAGCCAAGGGTTATTCGTGCAAAGAGAAAAATATATAGAAATAGTGGTACTCTCTCCCTTAAAAAAAAATGTTATGTTATAGATATATATATATATACTATGTGAATACCCGCGCGCTACCATAGAAATTGCTGATAATTTGAATTAAAATTACCTATACAAAGAGATAAACAATTATAAGTAAAGATTAAAGGATGATGTGGCATCGCTGTTGTGGACAACTAAATGCATGATGTGTCTTGATCATAATTATAAATGCTAGTTGACTATACATGAGATGGATAATTTGCATGTTGACAGAAATAACTAATGGGGTTTGGCTTTATAAGAGTTTAATATATGGCTAAAATTTCTTTGACTTGGTTCGTAGAAAAACAACGTCCTGGCACCCAGCACCGTGAGCCCACATGTCAGCTGGACACAAACGCGAAAACAAGCGGCGGGCGGCTGGGTAGGGCGGGAGATTTTGGTGGTTTTGGGGGCCGCTTTTGCCCGCCGAGCCCAATTTCGAAGCCTTCTCTGCCCGGGAGGGAACCCAGCGGTAGATGCCCTCCCTGGCCCTGCCGGTAACGAAACCAATCGGAAGCCTTTCTTCCGTTCCGTTCCGTTCCCTCCAGCTCCAGCTCCCGCTCGCCGCCGCCGCGGGGCATCCCATCATGGTTTGGCTGCAGTACACGGCCACCCGCTCTCAGCGCGCCGCCACCGCCTGCCTCTTCCTCACCGGCGCAGCCCTCATCGTCGCCGCCGCCAGGCTCTCCTACGCCAACATCGAGCCCCAGCGCGCCAAGGCCGCCGAGCGGCGCCGCGTGCTCGAGGCCTTCATCCACCGCAAGCGAGGAGGAGGAGGAGGAGGAGGATCCGACCCAGCCTCCCCACAGAAGCAGCAGGATCCACGCAGGAGCGCCTAGGTTAGGACCCGCGGCTTCCCGTCCTTGTCCTGATTTGTGACTTCGCTCCACCATTTCTTCCTCCTCACCCACACGCTTCAGTATAATCTGGGTATAGCTTGCGCTTTAGTACCAATCCCATGCTTTTACTGACTGACTGAAAAATGGAATCAGATTACTCTACTGGAGCTACTTGGATTCAAAGCCATTTAATAAATTATTAAGCGGGATTAAGATCCTTTTGAATTTCTTAAATTTATTTACCAACTCAATTGTGCTTGCTGTTGCTGTAAACTGCTGCTCCATTGAACATATATTTCAGAAGATTGCATTGTCTGGCAACCTGTATGACATTCATTCATCCTTCACTGATCTAATGTTGTCATCAGATGTGCTCGTGTACTGTTTCCCTGTATATTTATGCGTTAAAACAGACGTACAGTTCCTTCTGTTACTGATTCAGGGTGGTGTAGAGTACCGTTTTACTACTCACCAAGAAATCATGGATTTGTACTGTGTACCAGCTATTTGGACTAGGTCTTCCTGCTTTCAGTGTTAATCTACAAACACGGCTCAATATCATAACCACAGGTGCCACTGCTACCTCTGATTTTTCAAATGTACTTCTGCGCATCATGTTCAAACACAGCTCATAAAAGGCACCGTAGAGTCGTCAGGATGGAGTCATCAACTTATCTGTAGGTTAGTGTGAACATCTACTGGCCCCACCTGAAGACTGAGTGCACACGTCTACTACTAGTATTATTGTTTAGAGTTATTATTATGCCATTTACCATCAGTTCATGTTTGTCAGTGTGATTTCGAAGGCAAATAGGCATCTTCATCTTTCCTTCTTACCCCACAGAAACTTCTCTGCCTTCAATAAACTTTTGCATTTACACTCTCGTACAATGGGTTTTGTTACTGATCTTAGGTTCCACTACTCACCAAGAAATCAGGTTCAATATTGTGTCGCAGTTATGTCTACTGAGCTTTCCTAATTTCAAGGTAGATCTATCGACACGGTTCATTCATAACTACAGGAACTAATCGCTGGTTCTGGTTTTGTAAACTTAGTTTCTCCCACTATCATCATGTTTCTGAAATTTTGATCGCATTATTTTTCACACGCTGCGCTCAAGTTACTCATGTATCTCATCCAACTTAACCTATCACTCTACAGGCTCACCAGTTTGCTAGAGCCATGGAAGACGTTGATGGTGCCTGTCTGTCATTGATGATGTTTATGATAAGTTGGTGGTGCACCAGACATTCATGGAATGGTCTTAAACCCCGCCTCAGGTCAGCTGGCAATTTTTATTACACGGGTGACAGAATACTTGCAGTTAAAATTGTTGGCACGTCTGAATGATAATACCTGTCTACCTGAGATGTCATCCACTGCGTGCATAGGTGGATGGTCAGGTCATCCTCCAGGTAAACGTCTCCTATTAGCTGCTGACCTCTGCAGATCTCTCTCTCTCTCTCTCTCTCTCAACAGTTGATACCCTATCATCACCTTGTCGGACTGCGAAAAGAAAGCTGTATGAAAACAAATCCTTATTATGGGGTCAGTGGGCCTGCGTCTCCAAGGGGCCAGTCAACGGGCCGGAGGATCATAAAAATAGGGCCCGATGGGCCCACATATGGGTTCCGAGAGGGTTGGAGGGTAGGCTGGGCCGGCCTGGTGGACATGTCAACCTTGTCTCACGCAGGCTACCGTCTCCATCCTCAGGCTCTGTTCTGGTCAGCCAGCTAGTAGAATAGCGACACACAAATTGATTCTTTTTTCCTTTCGTATGATGAACTAATCATTCATAATCTTATGATGTAGTACACCCGCACTTTATAATAATAATAATAAATAATCAAGAAAAGGAAAGCATTGTTGTTCGTATCAGTCCGTTACGTCCTGCTGCTCTAGAGCAGTCACTTTGAGCTGCTGGATGATTGAACATATTATCGTTGGATATGGGCACGTATTGTGTATAATAAATACTCCAATGCAGTCCACATCAATTCCTAACCTAAACACAAGCAATATGTATGTATTCGCAGAATACAAGCCCAGATTAAGGATTGGCAGCCGGAAATGGGGATGTTGCCTGCACACGAGGCGTACAGTTAGGTAGCAGTGCATTAGATTAAGGCAGACATGTCGTGTTAGTTGGTTATTAATTGTATACTCCTGTCTTAGATTCTCTTTTTCTTTGTGTGTGTCCTATAAATTTGAAATCGTCTTTCTGTTCCTTTTTTATATATGTTTTCATTTTTTGAGAAGTCAAACATTTTGACAAAATATATAAAAATAAATATTAATATTTGTATTAAATAATTTTAGTAATATTTGATAGATCATTGAATCTATTTTCATAATAAATTCATTTGAAGATACAAATGTTGCTAATTTTTTTTTCTACAAACCTAGTCAAACTTGGAAAACTTTCGCTGGCACGGTTCCCATGGTGAACTTAAAAACAGGGATGGAGAGAGTAATGATGTCTCAGTAGAGGCAAGGTAGCAGGAGAGCACCGGCAAAAACAGGCAGTGTAATTAAAGGGCAAAAATAGGCAGTGTAACTAGGGAAAAAAAAGGCAGTGTAACTAAAGGAGACTCCCAATGAGTGGTAAAAACAAAATTATTCCCTCCATCACAAAAATAAAAACAATATTATGCTTTCAAACTCTTTTTAGGTTTGACTAATTATGTAGAAAAGAATATCAATATTTGTATCCCCAAATAAATTTATTCTGAAAGTGCGCTCCATGATTTATGTAATGGTATTTATCACACATCATAAATATGAGTATCTTTTGTGTATATATTTGGTCAAATTTTAAAAGGTTTGAAGGGTTGGCATATTTTTAGTAGCAATGAATGGATTATTTTAAATTTCAGTGGCAACCAAGGAATTCATTACACATCGTAAATATTAGCACTTTTGTCTATATATTTGGTAAAATTTTTCAAAGATTTGACTCCTTTGATAAGTGTGATGTGCATTTATTTTGGATGAAGGGAGTATACTACATTGGTGAAAGAAATTTCAATCTTGCTTTTTTGTTATTGGGCAACAAATATCAAGCCTGACTAAATATATAAAAAATTACTAGTAATATCTATGATAAGTAATGAATCAATAGAATATATTATCATAATGAATCTATTTCGAGATACCAATGTTGATTATAATTTATTTCATAATCTAGTCTAACCTAAAAAAGAATCTGACTTAATTCAATCATAGAATGATACACCATGCACATGAACTTCGTCCACCTCCATCGTCTTAGGCGCTGAAAGCACCCGCCACAGTACCTGGGCCTATTTAGATGCATCCAACTAAAGTTTTGTTAGTTAAAATTTTCTAACTCAACTTTGGTTAGAGTGTTTGAATAGCTAATAGACTCAGCTGGATTTTAACAAACTTTAGCTAGATTGAAGTAGCTAAGTCTAGTTAAACTTTAGTTAGTCTTAGTTAGATTATTTAGATATCTCGTGAATTCGAGTTGATAGGCATCGGATGATTGGACCAGGCAGGTCCACTCCAACGGGCACCAGCACATTACTGTTAGGCTTGCGGCGAGTCCGGTGACCGGTGAACAGGAGAATCGGCGTACCGTGATTGTGCTTGGTTGGGATCCACCGCCGTAACAAACTCCTGCATTGCATTGAGTGAGGGCTGCCTGGAAGCTGACAACAAACGGGAAACAAGGGCACAACTCAAGGAGAGAAGTGATGACTGATGAGTGAGTGAGGAGTCAGCACAGCCACAGCGAGCCACACCGGATCCAGACAGGACAGACTCGAGGGCCCACGCCGACGTCACCAGTGGATAGCCACAGGGGAAGAGGGAGAAAGAGCTGGACCTGGACTGGACCGGACAGGACAGGACAGTGTGGGTCCTACCTGCCTGTTTGAAGGAAAGGGAAGGGACCAATCCGTTTCCGATCGTATTTTTTGTACGGGCTCGATAGCGATGCCACACCACACCCACCCGACCCGCTCTCCAGGCGCAGCACAAGATGAGGTTCTCCTCCATCACTCCTCAGTCCTCACTCTTCCCATGCAGATGCCGAAATGTTTCACCGCGCAATTTCGAATCAAATTCAATAGTACTTTCTAGAAGTCATTTAGGACATGATTATGGATATCAAGAAGTAATTAATTACAAGTATTTTTTCCATATCAACTTCTATTAAATATGGTTTATACTTGCGGGTGCCTTATATATAAGAAACTTTTCCAGTTTAGACGGCCAGTGCATTGAGGTTTGAGTGTTGCGTGCTGAGTTCTCGAGCCCTGCTGGCCACGCATTTTTGCTGCTCAGTTCATTTTTACGACCGAGCGTGCACAAAACGAAGAGCCATGTGATTAATGCATTGTTCAGCCATGTGGGCGGCGGGCGTCCAGGAACAACTTGTCAGGGTCAAACACGTCCATCTAGTGCCCATGCAGCCTTGGCGACTTCCTTTGGCAAAACGAGCGGCTCGCCGATAACGTCTTCTATTTGATGTGGGGGAGCACTTCCTCCATCCTAAATTATAAGACGTACGTTTAATTTTTTCTACCCTAAGTTTGACTACTTGTCTTATTTAAAAGATTTATGAAAAAATAGAAAAATTTAAGTTATTCTTGAATTTTTTTATTAATAACGCAAGCTACGACAAAAGAAATGATATTTTACAAAGTTTTTTTTTTGAATAAGATGAGTGGTCAAATTTGGTGTCAAAAAGTCAAACATCTTATAAATTGGGATGAAGAGAGTATAATATATGACAAAGAGCACATTCATTTTAACCATGTATTACTATATAAACTATAAAAAAAAAATTTTTTTTGTACTAGAAGATATGTGGGATTGCGAAGAATTAATTGAATGTTGAAATATACTTTTAGGCCTTAGGTTTCGATGTTGTCGGATTCTTCATCTTAATCCACATATATCGGGTTGGAATTTAGTTCAAGTTTCACTTAAATTAACTTCAACGCATATGAATTGATACGAGTATGACTACATCCAAACAAGTCTTTAGTGGAAATTACTCCTTCCATCCATTAATGTCCTTTGTTTAAAAAAAAAAAACCATTTTTTCCCAATAGTCTACGCAGCGTCAGTTTTTCTCCCTGTTTCCTGTGAGCAATACTCCTCGTACGTATGCCAAGCCGAATAAAAACGTTGCCGGACTTCCGTTGAGTTCTGTTAGCTATCCATCCAACAAGCCACCGCATGCAGCATATAACGATTATTACATGTGGGATAACGGCGTTTGTATCTGTTTAGTACTCCAGAAAACTAACAGATGCCAGGCATTAAAGAGAGAGCTGAGATTAAAGAAAAATCTGCACGCCTCAATTCGTCCTTGATCTCTGCGCATGAAGCTTATACAAAGGACACTAATGGACGGAGAGAGTAGCTTGATAGGAGATATAGATTTCCTTATCGAGCGATTTGGTGATGGAGCTCCATATCTTTATTTCCAATGGCGGCGACTGCGTGTGTGACCCTGGTGAGCGAAACCAGGATCCAAAGAAACGTCGTCGTCGCTGCCTCGTCTACACATTAGCTACTAGTGCTAGTGCTAGTCCTAGTCCATCCTTGTACCATGCAACAATATCCACATCCTGTGGCTGCTGTTTCTTCAATTTCTTCGTGGTGACTAGCCAGCTCACAAGTCACAAAAGAAGTACAGCGCACGGGCTGATGGACGAGATCGAACTTGGCTGTGACGTGCTTCAAAAAGAAGAGGAGAGTCAACTCTAGTAATTTAAATGGGCAAAATGTGATCATTGTCACACAACCGAAAAAAGAATATGAAACTTGCAAATTATTTGTTTTGGTTATATATTTCAAACAAAAGCAGAGAGAGCTAACATATACTCCTAGTACTTAACAAAAAGAGAAGGATTATGAACCAGCTGGAGAAAGTCGGCCATATCCATTCCCTTCATACATGGCTGCCCTGTCTTGGTTCCTGTTTTCTCTCCTTGTCACCTTTCTTGAGTCAACAAGGCTATTTCTCGTAGGGAGAGAAATGCCAAATCAGAGCATGTTCTGTTTGCCATGCTACACTTAGGATGGCACCATAAGGATAAACTTGTTTATATTTTTCTCTCCATCTACTCCTCTAATACCTAAAACTTACAGAGATGGCACAAATTTATAGTAACCATTATCAACACTTAAGTTTTTCAATAAATTTTAATTATGATCCATGATTTATCTAAATGATACTTATCACACCTTATTAATATTAATATTTTTATATTTATAGTTAATTTTGAGACTCTCGATTCCTTGAAAAGTAAGAACGAGTATTTTTTAAAAGTTAACAATAACTATTTGCGTTCAAAAAATAATATTTTATATACATATATATCCTGACGAAATTCCATTCCATTTCGTTTGGGATCACAGGTCGATGCAAGGACTGGAGTGGACTAGTGGTCTTGTTTTCACACGCTGGGGCCAGGGAGCAAGAGCAGAAGTTGCCAGAGGGGACGAGGGCCCCTCTCCTCTGTTACCCCCAGCTACGGTACCCCAGTCACAGGTAATCCCTTTCACTGACATCTTGGGTCGACCATCCTCCCGGGCCCATAGGTCATTGACGTCCACGCTAGCCAGGGAGTGGGGACGCGAGGGTGGGGGTCGTGGTCCCCACCGCTCGCCCCATGTGCTGTCTCCACCCACCGGGCGGGCGGCTTGCCCCTCAATCATTGGCCCCTCCACCGGCTCCCTCCATTCCTCTCGCTTCCTGCTCTGCTCTGCTCCGCTCCGCCAGTCGCCAGTCGGAGTCGGAGTCACCACCGCCTCCTCCACCCAGCTCAAGCTCAGCCACTAGTCCCGCTGCCACAGCGAATTGGGCCCGGGCCGGGCCAGGGGCAGCCGCCGTCCGTCCGTGCCACCCTCAGACGGCCATGACGACGAGGCCAGACGGCAGCGGCAGCGCCGCGCCCGCGGACAAGCAGCTCGTGCCGGCCTCCAACGGCAACGGCACCTCCACCGCGCTGGCCGTCCGCAAGGCGCCCTCCAAGGACCGCCACAGCAAGGTGGACGGGCGGGGCCGGCGCATCCGCATGCCCATCATCTGCGCCGCCCGCGTGTTCCAGCTCACGCGGGAGCTCGGCCACAAGTCCGACGGCCAGACCATCGAGTGGCTGCTCCGCCAGGCCGAGCCCTCCATCATCGCCGCCACCGGCACCGGCACCACGCCGGCCTCCTTCTCCACCTCCTCCCCGTCCTCGCTCCGCTCCTCCTCCTCCACCAGCCCGCACCCGCTGGCCGCCTCCCCCCCACCGCCGCGCCCTTCATCCTCGGCAAGCGCGTCCGCGGGGACGGCGCCGACGCCGAGCCCACCGTCGCCGCCCCCGCCCCGGGGTTCTGGGCGCTGCCGGCCCGGGCCGACTTCGGCCAGCTTTGGAGCTTCGCGGCCGCGCCGGAGATGATGGTGGCCGCCGCCGCCGCCGCCGCAGCCGCGCCGGCCATGGCCGGGGAGGCGTCCGCCGCCAGGGTCGGCAATTACCTCCCCGTCGCGCAGGGCAACCTCAACCTGCTCGCCTCCTTCTCCGGCGGGCCCGCTCCCCACGGCGGCCGCCGCCACCGCCGGCCGGGCCGAGGAGGAGACCGCCCGCTGAGGGTCTTCGTCCATTCCTCTTCATCTTCATCTTCTCCGCTTCCCGCGTCCCGTCCGCCGCCGCTAGGGTTTTAGGGCGGCCTGGCCTACTCTTCCCCTTTCACTAGGTTTCCACTTCCGACTTTGCTCCGGTTTGCTTGCCCCGCCTGGCTGCTCCTCACTCCGCGTGTCTTGTCTCTCTGTCAGTCAGTCAGTCAGTCAGTCTGTGTGCGTGCGTGCGTGCTCAATTCGGGATACTCTAGGTAGATAGTGTCGCTCTCAGTCGCAGCCATGTCGCCTTCCTTCCTTGCATTTTTTTGGTTTCCTTTTCCTTTCTTCTAGTGTTGTGTTGGCCACCCGAATTGGGTGGCCTTCAAGTAAGCAAATGAAGCAAAGCTGCTGCAAGAGATTATCATCACTCACCACCTGCTCAATTTCACTGCAACAAGGAAAGAAAGGAAAATGCAAGGCTTGATCTGCTATGCTCTGTTGTTCCCATTTGGCGCGGCAGCGGCGGCATTGGAGGTCCAGCAACTTAGAACAAGAACAATAAGCAGCAGGTCCAGTCTTCTCTTTTCTTTGTTGCGCAAAACAAAAAGCAGTGATCGAGTACCAAGGAAATTCCAGGGCGTGGAATCGTCGTCCAATCCCAACGACAGCTGCATCAGCTCTCCCATCCTATGATTGTGTTGTGTCTGTCAGTCTCGGAGGGAAGACAGGCTGAGGCTGGCCCTGGCTGTAAGTTGTCCACATGCACTGTATGTTCCTCCTCTCCCCTGCTCTGCTCTGCTGCTTGCTACGTCTGCTTGCTGTCATTTTACTTAGCAGTTAAGTTGGTTTCTTTTTTGAGCTCTTATCTGGATTGGATTAGTGCTTGAGAGTAATAATATAATAATAGTAGTAGTGCTAAGTAAGTGTTTGTTAGTCATCAGCTGTTGGTAGTAGCTCAGTTCAGGCCCTGTCCTGTATGTATGTGTGTGTGTGTGTACGCATGTATGTATCCATCCACGTACGGATTGCTTGATGATGTGTTTGTTGATCAATTAATGGACAAAAAATAAGAATGGGGAAAATAAGGTTTGTTCCATCCATTGAATTCATCATCCAGTTTTTCGCTTGCCATGGCATAGTATGTGGCTGTCGTTGGTTGCTGCGTCTCTGTCTTGTTTTGCTAGGTACCACCGTCCCAGTAGGCAGGTTTCCCTTTGTATGCACTGTCAATCGTTCCAGCAATGTTGCAAAATTGGGGCTTACAGTAGCCTGCACTGCACCTGCCATTTTTAAGGAAGGGAGTACACTGATGGATGGGAATCGTCGTCAGGTACGCGCTACATTGTGATTTGGGCATTGCAGCAGCTGCAGCTGCAAAGCTTGATGTGTCTGTAGTGGTAATGCTGGAATTCTCTTTCTGTACACTAGGATATCCCAATAGTAATCATGCCTCCTTCTAAGCCTCTGTGTGTACTATGGTGGTGGCGAACCAGCTTTTGATAAGGAATCGCATCTGTTTCCTTGTGTGGCTTTGGTTGGTGTCACCGCCTTTAATTAATTATAATCACCATCATTCCTGTGTTGATTCTCTGCACTGTTGCTGTCTTCTGGTGTGGTGTTTGAGTGGGGATCATCTCTCTCACTAGTCACTAGCCTCCTGTCTATTTATTTCCCTTTTGGCCTTTTGCACCTCCTTTTTTTCTCTCTCTCTCTCTCTCTCTCTTAAGCAAATCTGGCTGCCTGGCTGGCCTTTTGGATAAGATTTCAAGGCAAAAGATAACCCAGTCGACGATGGTCAGCTCTCCCTCACTCCATGTCGTCGTCGACTTCTTTACCCATCAGATGTAGCACACATATGACTACCAGTCCATGTGCTCTTCCTGCTCCTGATGCTTTGGCACTCATTTTTCAATTCCAAACTGCTGCATACATCTTTCTAATCCCACTGCTGTCCTGTCTTGTAAAAGTGAGCTTGCAATGTTCTGTACGGGCTATTTTTCTAGTCCCCTGTTGACTCTTGACCAGAGGTAGAACGTTTCTTTTTCTTTTATGTTCATTCAAGTCATTGATGAACAAACGTGCGAATCATGTGTGCAAGTCACTCTTTAAGGGGTGATAGAAAAGTAACCTGACTGCTAATTAAGCAGCCTTTTGTTTTTGTGCTGCCCATGCAAAAGCTAAGAGAAAAAGAGATACTGTATGTGCGTCTGTGCGTACTCCTACATAGGAGTACGGAGTACTCTACATAATAAAGCCTGTGACTGACATGATGGATCCTGCTTTGCTTTACAAATTGCAATCGCATCGCATCCCCCACAAGATTCTCATTCTCTCTAACTTTGTGACATGGATAAGCACATTGCAAAGCGTATCGTTAGGCTTGTTTGCTTTCACATACGACCCCTAGCAGCATGCTACTATGTTGTTTGAGCTGCGGCAACCAGTAGGGCTAGTACAATGAACCAACCATATACTCCCTCCGTCACAAAATAACTTATCTTCCGTCACAAAATAACTTGCTTTCTTTGACTTTAAAAAATGATGGCGTTTGACCATTCGTCTTATTTAAAAATTTTATATAAATTATAAAATAAATAAATTATTATCAAAAAATATCTCTAATGATAAAACAAGTCATAACAAGATACATGATATTTATATAAAATTTTTAAAAAAAATGATGGAAAAAGTAAGTTTTTTTGTGACGGAGGGTAAATTATTTTTGTGACGGAGGGAGTACTCCCAAGTGTTATTAAAAATTAAAATGATGGCCTTTTTTTTAAGAAGAAAACAAGGATGGCTTGTGCAAGTGAAGAAGCCTGAGTTTTAACTAAAAAAAATACTAGGAAATACAATATGTTTACTTATCCACATGGGTCATGGACCAAGCCCATGTTATTGTTCTTGTGGCCTTGCCTGACCTGGGCCGTCCCACTCTGCTGCGGCCTTCTTTCTGTTTCATGCTGCTGCTGCTGCTGCTGCTGCTGCGCGGAATTCAATTCCTCAGTTGGGCTGCGCGGCCACTTGCTGCTGCTGCTGCTGTCCCTTGGCGCAGAGCCGCGTCATGCGGTGAACGAGCGCGTCGACCAGCGCGCCACCCGCGTCGCTCCGCGCCAGCACCTCCCGCAGCTCCCCGGCGCGGCGCCTGAGCGCGCGGCTCTCCCCCCCGCGCATGGCCCCTCGCACCGCGCGCGCCACGTCCTCCGCCCGGAACTCCCCGAAGCGCTCCTGCGGCACGCGCACGGCGGCGCCCAGCTCGGCGGCCAGGTTGGCGCCCAGCGGCTGGTCGATGTGCAGCGGCAGCGCCACGATGGGCACGCCCGCCGCCAGGGACTCCAGCACCGAGCTCCACCCGCAGTGCGACAGGAACGCGCCGCACGCCGGGTGCGCCAGGACGCGGCGCTGCGGCGCCCACCCCCCCTCCAGCACCAGCCCTTGCCCGGGCGCCGGGGCGAACCCGCGGGGGGGGCGCGCGCCGCCGCCCCCGTCGTCGTCGTGGCCGTCCTTGGGGAAGCGCACCACCCACACGAAGCGCTCGCCGCTGAGCTCCAGCCCGCGCGCCATCTGCGCCAGCTGCTGCTCCGACATGAAGTACTCGCTGCCGAAGGAGACGAACACGACGGAGGCCGGGTCCTGGGCGTCGAGCCACCGCGTGACGCGGTCGGATGACTCGGCCGCCGCGCCGCCGCCGATACTGTTGTTGTTGGAGTCGTCCACGAGCAGCGGGCCGATGGGGACGATGTCCTTGCCGCCCAGGAGGTCGGAGAGGTAGTCCATGTAGGGGCGCTCGATGTCGGCGCACGTCTTGACGGCGACGAAGCCCTCGGAGCGCGCGAGGCTGAGCAGCAGGCGGTCGCGCTCGGAGACGAGGGCGTCGGGGTGCTCCCGGACGACGAAGAGGGACGTGTACCTGGCCTCCTCCTCGGCGGTGCCGAGCCCGACGCCCTGGAACGGGAAGGCGCGGCCGGCGCGGTCGCGGCCGAGGCAGTGGACGAAGAAGGCGGTGGCGGCGGCGCTGCAGGTGCTGAGGTGCGCCGCGGGCACGCCGCGCTTGGCGGCCTCGAGCGGCGCCCACGGGTAGAGGAAGTCGAAGAGGAGGAGGTCCGGCGGCGCCGGGCGGAGGCCGTCGAGCAGCGCGCCGAAGCGCGGCGCGGCGAGGTCGCAGGCGCGCTTGAGCGCCGGCATGAGGCGCGCGGGGAGGTGCTTGGTGGTGTGCAGCGCGGGCGGCAGGTCCGGCGGCGCCGGGAGGTGGAGCTCCACGAGGCGGATCCGCGGCGTCTGGTGGCGCGCGATCGCGGAGAGGTTGACGGGCGTGGAGACGAGGTGCACGGTGACGTCGACGCCGTCGGGGCGTCCGCGGAGGTGAGGCGCCTGGCCAGCTCCAGGTACGGGGTGATGTGGCCGTGCGCGAGCCACGGGAACATGACCACGCTCAGCTGCTGGCGCTCCGCCTGCGCCATGGCATGCAGTCGGCAGTCGATGGATGAATGAATGCCTGCTGGGATGTATCGATACGATTACGAGGTGAATGCCTGCTGGGATGGCTGTGTCGGAGCCGCGTAGGTATGTATATGCATGGAGGAGCCTTGGAGCGGCGGGGTTTGGACGACGAATCGCCGCAGGCATGGCGGCATGGCGACGTGGCCGGTTCTTCCCTGACCAAATGGCCACGTAGGGGGCGCGCGTGTCACGCTCTGCCGTCACCTTCCAGAAGAGATCAGGAGCACCTGGTGGATGCCTGGTGGTAGGTGTCCCCGCCGCCTGGTAAAGCTTTTCTTTTTCTACCGGCTGGTCCGCCGCCGCCATGGCTCCAAGTTCCAGCATCCAGATGGCGCACGATTTGCTGAGTCAGCAACCTTGTTACAGAAACAGAACACGGCAGCAGATTGCAGACCTCTGGATGGCTGTAGTAGAGAGCCGTGAGATGGTTCGTCACAAAATCACGACCCATGATGACGTTGGCAGCTGCACTGTCATCATATTGGGGGCTGTTTTCATCATATTGGCCTTTGTCGTGTTTGGGCTTCGGGCCACCGCCCTTTGTATGAAGGCCGCCGCTTCCGGTTCCGGTTCCGGTTCCGGGGGAGAGAGAGAGAGAGAGACAACATTCTGACAACAAACAAAATACAGCCATCGTCATCGTGTAATTTGCGGCGCTCCATCTCGATCGTCTTTTTATTCCTCTGATTTATGCTTCCTTCCTAGTACCTTCATTTCGGTTCTTAATTAGCTACCTAGGGAGTTCTGGCCGCCGCTCACAAAACAATTCGAGACGTTAGGAGTATGTTTGGTTGAATCAGTTTCGCAGCCGAACTCTGAGTAGCACGTGATAGTGAGCGGTACGTACAGGAACGTGCTAGCCTCCGTCGTCTCATTCCATCCTGATAGCTCTTTCAATGATCAGACTAGCTCAAATTTTACATATCAACTCGGTGATGAATGAATATAAGGCTACGGAGGGGGAGACGACCATCCCTGATTCATCATCATTGCACTAATTAATTAAGGAAAGACCCCATGCCAGATACGTGTATCTAGTTACATTAAGGGTTGTATACCAAACACAGCCACGAACACGCTCTCAGGATGGACAGGGAGTAGTAAGAAGCAAGTAGACACAACCAATACAATACACATGCATATGATGTGCTCCTAACAGTAATCACGTGCACCGTACCTGCATTATTTGGCCATTACAGTATTAGTATACTGTAATTAAGCTACTAGAGGTAGCCGCAGGTATGATCCGGTACACCACCGTACACACACACATGTACACCCGAACGAATGGGATCCAGATAAGCTCTGATTGGCATGGATTGGAATGGATGGACGACGAGGCTGCATCCATGCATCTCCATGGCGGGCCATGGCATGCATATGCACGCAACGCATGTTCTGGATCCGATCAGTTGCAGTTGGCGACGCCCTCGACGAGTCCGAGGTTGATGATTCCCCAGGCGGTGCGCGGCCAGGTGCGGCGGCGGGCCTTGTCGCCCATGAGGCGTCCCCACGACACCCACCCCTCCCACGACATTCGCTTGTCCCAGCTGCTCCCCCACTGCAGCAGCAGCCGCACCCCGCGCCCCCCGCCGCCGCCTCCGCCTCCGCGTACCTGCCGGCGTTCAGGAGCACCTGCGCCAGAACCAGGTGCGGCTCCCCGACGAAGGGGTTCTTGACGATGCTCTCCCGCAGCAGCGCCTCCGCCGGTGCCTTCACGTCCTTGCTGCTGCTGATCCTGGTGGTGGTGATGGCCTCCCAGTAGAGGTCCCTCGCCGCCTTCTGCTCATCGGGGTCCAGCACCCGGCTGCACCGCTCGAACACCGGCGGGATCACCAGCTCGCCCACAGCCACGTCGTCGTCGTTCCTGATCCTGACGCCGCCGCCGCCGCCGCCTGCTGCCTCCTCCTCTCGAGCCATGAGCTGCTCGTCCCTGGCGATGAGGCCGTAGAGCGCCGCCAGCCTTGACATGGCGCTGACCCAGAGCCCCGGCCTGCCGGTGCCCGGCCACAGCGCGGCCCAGTTGTCGCCGCGGAACTCGAGCCGCCCGTCGTCGTTCTGGAACAGGTCGTCCTGGTAGTCCGTGTACTGGTCGCTGAAGTCGGCGACGGTCATGAGCAGGAACGCCGCCAGCACCCGGCGCGACAGCGGCACGGGCTCCCCGGTCCGGATGTGCGTCGCCACCACGCCCTCGGGCGGCACCACGGACCGGAGCTTCCGGCGCCACGGGGACGGAGCAAGAGGACGACCTCGTCGGCCTCGGCGGCGGCGAGGCTGTCCCTGAGCTCCCGGTCCGTGTACCTGCTGATGAGCTGCTCAAATATGAGCTGGTGGCGCGGCACGACGCAGAAGAGGTGGACGAGGCGCTCGGCGTCGGCGCCGACGATGCCCGCACCTGCGCCCGCCCCGGTGTCGGGCTGGAAGATGGCGAGGTCGACGTAGGAGTTGGAGTAGGAGGAGTGGAAGAGGCCGCAGCGCGCCACGGCGTCGGACGCGCCCCACAGGCGCAGGATCCGGTACACGTCCAGCAGGTGCGCCAGGAACGTGCCGTGCTTGTGGTAGCACTCGCCGGCGCCCGCCGCGCGCAGCACGGCCACCAGGGATGGCAGATCCGGGTCGTCCGCCGAACCCAGCTCGCCGCGGAGGAAGGGACGGGCGGCGTCCAGCAGCGACGACACGGCCTCCCACTCCTCCTCCGAGGCCGGCGTCGGAGGTCGGCGTCGTCTTGGCGGTGGTGTCGTGGGCTGCTGCTGGTGGTGCTCCGAGTAGTCCCTGGAGTTTGAGCCGCCATTGTTCATCTTGGTGGTGGTGGTGGTCGCCATGGTGGATGGATCGATCAGAAAGAAGGCCTAGGTAGCTGCGGATGCCTGGGATGGCAGAGTGAGTGAGTGTGCCGCTCAACTGAATGGTGGAGTGGAGTGGAGATGGATCATATAGGCAAGGTCGTTTGTTACCGTCCGTCCGTCCGTCCATACGTGGCGATGGCGATGCATTGTTGAGTACGTGTTGCCGTGTTGGTACGAAACCTGGTGCCACCTGCCGCTCGTGATCGATCGATCGATACTGACGATCCAGATGACACCGATCGATCCATCGGCCATAGATAGATGGACGGGCCTAGCTAGCTTGGCTAGTCCGTGTCCGTTTCAGGCCCGTGCTGTCATCGCTGACAAACGATGCATGCTGCCAATGCAGCTGATAGATGGATCGACGATGACGTGCAACGGTTGTAGTTGGGACTTGGAGGCGGCACACGTACGCCGCCGATACAGACCACAGAAATCATGGGCCATCGACACAGAGAAATTGGGCCCCAACCGCCGCTCGACGATACCGGCAGGAGGGGAGGTGATTAGTCCTAAGTACATTATTGACCGCAAAGCAAATGGTTCTTCTCTCCGATGATCCTCCGCCTGCAATCTGAGTCGGTCGGCGACTATCTTTTGTGCGTGCCTTGCGTTGGGGACGGACAACTAACTACTACTGACCTTATCGCTCGCCATGTGCAGTGCAGGGCAGGATTCACATCCATACATCTGTGATACATCTGCATCCATACATCTGTGATACATCTGCATCCAGTCACCCGAAAACGATTCTCCATGTAACAGAACCGACCAATTTATAAAAGCATAAGTGAAAAATCACTCGCTAAGCAAGTAATCGTCACACTTAAGCCATTATAAACCCGGTAGTCCGGAAATCTCGAAGGATTTCAAACCAAACATCATCAACCAAGATCGTACAAGTTTAGCGTCACCATTCACACGTTACAACATTTCACAATTAGTTCGACAACATTAGAGTGCGGAAATAAAGTTATTACAGACCAAGTTCTTAAAATCCGAGTAGCGGAAGCAAAGTAGTTTTGAAAACTCAACCCAACTCACGCATTCTTAAAGATTAATACAGTGCCAGTCCAGAGTCTATCCATCAAAAGCAGTTGGGGAGAATATTAAGATTAACCTTGCCCAAGGTCTTCTAGTCCACTGGGAAAAGACAGGTAGCACAATACCCGTGGAAGGTATGTCCGTCTGCACAAACAACAAGCGGAAAAAACCCTGAGTACGAGAAGGTACTCAGCTAGACTTACCCGACTGACTCAAAATAAAAGACTCCAAAGAGTATGACAGGCTTTATCCGGGGGATAGCTTGACTCTTTTTTGCAAAAAAGGCGGTAATAACATTTAAAGTAGTAGCTCAACTTAACCATTCCTATTTATGCTAGGTGAGCACCTATACTATGCATCATTATAATATATTAGTCATGATTAAGCAAGCAAGTAGTAACCATAATCATAAACACTAGCTTAACCCATCATCATCATTAACCACATTTCATAATCATTACTACGATGCTGCAGCTCAAGTCAAAGTGTTCACTGTCCAGGAACGATGGCGATTCGAATCGATTACTACTGAGCTCAGGGGGTATTCCTCACACAAACCACACTCACCCGTCGGTGAGCTACAGATCACCGTGGCACGTATCCGGGAAAAACAAGTACGCGGACTCGCATAGAACCACCGTACCCGGGGACCGCCCGGCGCCTTAGCCCGACCATCTTTGGACCTCGGACTTACTCTTGGCGCCCCTGTGGTCCCCCATCCATCTCCAATACGGTGCGAACGGATTGAGAACCGGCCTGGATAGTGTTAGGCTTCGCGGTCGGAAGTGCTTATCCGGCCAGCTAAATGTGAGGCATGCGTTCAATATGACTTTGCGGTACAACAACGTATGCGGTCCTTAATCGACACATGACGGAATCACTATGGTCCAACAACCCCACAAGACTCCGTCCGGTCTCCATTTATCACAACCATAACCATCAACCGGATGATATCAACATAAAGCCTTCCATCAATCATAAGTAACCACCTATACTCGCGGATGACAGGAAATCACCCGACTTCTACCGTCTAAGCAAGCTAAGCATAATACCCGCCCTAGACTAGCGGGGTATATCAAGGTGGGTAATTCAATGGTAAAAGCAAGGATATAATGCATCAACGGTTTCACACAACTCCTATACTTAATGCAACAATCGAGAAAGCATAATTAGACTGTTAGAAAGCATAGGTAAGTAGATGCTCGGTGCTTGCACGGAATATGACACAAGTCGGTGTTGTTAGATGGTAATCACTTGGCGAGCACCTCCCGTCCATCATCGGGATAAGTCCATCAAAGATCGTCTTCGGGTTTGGCATCCACATCTCATCCTTCACGTAGTTCATCTAGCGTACCTAGATGAGATGCAAGATGCAAGTACATGAATACATGAAAATGCAATAGATGATGCATCACATACACAAAACAAGACAAGCAAATTCACACCGGATGATATGAGCATTTAGAGGGCAAACTAATCCCAATCAAGTCAAACATTGGTATAGCTAACATATCAAATATAATACCAATATACAAGATCTCAGGTGTATTAAGTTAACCAACATCGAAGACATGAGCCACACTAATCAACATACAAAATAAATAACTAGAACTAGAATTATCAATTTCTAGACATACGAGTAGCAGCTGAGTAATTAAATCATATCTAGAGTTATGAAACTCTAAATGACTTGCAACAAGACAATCTAGAAAGTTTATGAAATTGCCTATAATTTATTTTTAATCATCCAAGCATGATTCACAAGTTTAGCAGGTCAAAATGATACAAGTATAGGATCAGGTCCTGACAAGACAGAGAGCAACTAAAACTGTTACCCAAACATTCATAGCTGTAGTTTCCAAACCACATAGCCAAATGCTACTAAATTTTAACAGCAACTAGATACATGAATTATCTACAACTTTTATATCCACAAGTTTTTCATAAAACATCATTTTGATCATGCAAAACTTAAAGCTTCACTAACTGTCCAGAAAGGCTGATTCTAAGCAATAATTATATTACTCATGTTGAGACTTGCAAATTGAGCATAACCAATGTTACCAACAGTTGACATATATTTAATAAACACCAAAAAGCATGATGACCACTCCTAAATAAATTATTTTCATACCCTTTTCCATTTATTTAGATAACTAGGTGGAATAAGGAGCATATATGGAACACATATTAAAAGTACACAGTAAATTCTAATAAAATTACAGTAGCTTACATCTATTTCCAAAATGTCTCAGATCACTACTTTTAGTGGTCTACATCTCTGGTTATGAGCTTATGAAATGGAATGACAGAATCTGTCCAAATCTAGACAAAGCTATCTTCTTGTGTTGTTTGGTCTCGTTAGCTATAGAATTATCTTAAGATGATAATAAGAAAGTTTTAGACAACTAAATACTCATTGCATAGTGTTAAGAATCATGTTGTTTGGGTCTCTAGAACTCTAGCTTTGTATTTCTAAAATTTATGTCAGTTTGTTGTCCTAGTTTGTGAAGGGCTGTTTGATGGTGTTTGTGAACCTTGTTAACTTGAATTTGCTCTAGGTGTTTGCTAGCCTGGTTTGAGACATCCTAAAATACTAGCTCTTGCTATTGGTGTGCTCATGTGTCTTGGGTGAAGCTATGTCCAAAATCCTTTGAACCCTTTTACTACCTATCATGAAAGTCACCTTGTTCCTAAATGATATCCACATGCTTAGTAGAACCTCTTGCATCTTGATTGATCCTTGTAATTAGGCCAATGTGTTGCCTTGTTACATAGGAATGCTTTTCATGTGTGTGCTTTTTGTGTGTAGAATGATTGCTTAAGCTCTCTTGTTTTAGTTTCTCAAGTGCTTTCTTTAAATTTTGTCCTATTTGTGTGGTTGCTTGTTGTCTAGGCAAAGTGCCATGGTTGTCACCTCGGTTGTCCTCGGTGAACATAGGAGTGTCGAATAGCTCATCCTAGAATAATGCATCTGTCTTGATAATCGCATGGTTGTTGTTTTCGATTAGGTTCTCCATCGTAGGAACCCGAGCCTTTGGACATGGTTGCTAACCCTTATATGCTATGCCACAAAGACTGTGCCCATGCCGAACCATAAGCCCGGGCCTAGATCGTTAAATGTTTGTGTATAACGTAGATGTTCTGCACCCTTTGATAAAGACCTTTGCGTGATCGACCAACCCTGTTAAGATCTTGCTAAATGCCAGTCCTCGACCTTGGATGCTTTTTGTTAGTATAGAGACCATACCCAAATCCAAGTGGATCTCTCAGTCGCTTATCCTACTAATGATCTGGTGCAATGCTAATCCCATTTGTCTAACCTTGAAATCTTTCATTTGTGAACTATGTATCAGTTCAATCTCTGAGCGGTATGTCAAGTTTTTATCTTGGGGTTTACTCAATTCATCTCAATGCTCCTAGATCTTTAGTATCTAGGGTTTGCTATTGCTAAATTCATATCTCAAGTTTTAGTGCTCCTTTTGGTGTGAAATTTGAATTGTAGTCTACTGATGCTATGTGCGTGCTGTGATAAAAATTTGAGGTTCATTGGATGCAGTTTGATTGAGTTATTGATTTATCTTGCTTGATGCCTAGGAATCGGATTTAATTGAGTAATAATTGAAATAAAAATGTATAAATGGAAAATATGGTTCCACTGCCTTTCTATTATGTTGTTGTGACTTGTGGATACTTATCATGACCATGTATTTACTGAAAGAATTGAGTTTTTGAATTAAGTTGCTCTCACATGTTTAATAGCAATTAAGATTTGTCTTTTTCATAGAGGTTGTTATACTTATTCAAATGCTATGAAATAGGACGTCGATCGCTTAAGGGGGTGAGGATGTAACACCCCGGTCCAGGGCTTAATAGGATTAATATGATACTCATACCAATAAGTTGCAACTTCTTTTCCGGAAGCTCATCTTGAAAGAACTCTAGGGTTAAGCGTGCTTGGCTTGGAGCAATTTCAGGATGGGTGACCGACCGGGAAGTCGTTCCCGGGTGCGCATGAGTGAGGACAAAGTGCGCAGAAAAGACTGGTATTGGTCTGTGAGGGCAGTATTGGTCCTATTAAAGCTGTCAGATGTAAGCGGGCCCGGCCTCGAGGAGGCGGGACGTTACACTCCAGAGCTAAAATGACTTGCTCTGCATATTCACAGCGCAACATTATGTACTCCCTCCGTCCCTAATTAATTGTCACCGTGGGATGCGTACCACAAGTTTAACTTGAGCCTTGTTCAGTTCGTAAATATTAGAAAAAGTTGCAACTGTAGCATTTTGTTTGTATTTGGTAAATCGTGGCTCAACTAGGCTCAAAAGATTCGTCTCGTGATTTACAACAAAACTGTATAATTAGTTATTTTTTCACTAACATTTAATGCTCTATATATGCGAGTAAAAATTGATGTCGTGGAGAGAGTGGAAAAACTTGCAACTTGTAAGGGAAGTGAACAAGGCCTTGATTTATAGAAACTACGTGTAATATTTATATCTTTAAATAATTTTATTAAAAAACTAGACTCAAAGATCTTTCCGACAATTGATTGATCGATCGGGTGACGACGACGACCGCGGAATGCGTGTTCGGCCCAGGCCTGTGTTCCCAGGCCCGAAGCACTTGCGCGCGCGGCCCAAGCATTATTTGTGACGTCAGCCGGGGCATTGTGTGTGGCCGGCCCGGGAAGGTCGGGCCCGGGGCACAATTGACGGGAAATCTTGGGCCCAACATTTTTTTTCTTCTCCAACTTTCAATATTTGACGGGAAATGTTGAACCATGGTTGTCTCCAAATGTTGGAATAGACAATGTAAAATATTGGATGATGTATTTTCTTACAAAATATTGACCTCTATTTTAAAATATATGTCAATTCTAGTATTTTTGAATGTTGATCTAAACTTTTAGAAATGTTGAATTTGGTTGGCTTAACTTTTGATTTGAAATTTTAATTGGGTCTAAATGGGCTTTAAAGTTGTATGGCTCAGCTGGCTTCCGCAAGTCATACAGCAGCTCCTTTTTTTTCCTTCTAATCAGCCAGCACGACAACAACGAAGAATATTGGAGTATGCCTACAAATTCGGCGACCGATGCCAACGTTATAAGGTTATTTAGCTAAAAGAAATGTGCATATTGCGGTTTGGTTAAGACTTAAGACGGACGCCGGCATGCGTTACGGCTGTAACTTTGTCTAGTTTAATAAAGTTCTCTTTTTACAAAAAAGAAAGAGAATATTATATGACATGGGGTTAGCTACACGGAGCATCTCTTTCTTACCCTTCGAGCGGTCACATTGAAGCGCAAGCGCTCTAATATATCACTTAAGACAAAGGGAATTAACTACATTTTCAGGAAGAAGAGCATAATGAACGCGGCAACTCTTTGATCAGACTCGCAAATGGATACCTTCGTCTGCCGGTACAGGATTGCTTTATATTTGAGTAATGAAGACAATGCACACAAGATTTTTTTGAGCCAAATCATAGACCTTTATAAGGATCAAGTGGCTTCAGGAGCTCTAGTGAATTCCCAGCAAGTTATCCCAGATAAAAGAATCATTAGCATTGGCTACCGAAAGAACTGCAGGAATGGTAATACAGGCAGCTACAAAGCTAGGCAATTAATGAGTATTGCTACTACCATTACAGAATTTTCACCCTTGACACAGCTTTCAAATGGGCACCTTGGGTTTTTGAACCAATCAAAGCATCCAGTCTCGGTCCTTGTTACCCATCATGGCCGGACTAAGTGCTGCAAAAAATATACAAAATTTAGGAAATAAATCAGTTGATGAAGAATCGGTACTGATTTGCTCTAATTGAACAACTTTTTACCAACCAAAAGAAAACATGCTCCAGTTAATAGTTAACTAAACAACCAACACTAATTTATTATTCACATCCCTACCAGTAAAAAGTCACAATTGATCATACATGTTTCTACGTGTGACACCAACAAATTGTAGCTAAGATATCGGTATGATGCTTCTACTTCAGAATGCAAGTGTACAAACTAGAAAATCACATATGTGTTAGCATTCCTCATTTCTATCCTGATGGGGACATTCTTTTCTTAACTAGATGCTAGAAACCAATATCACAACTTTCATTATGTTACATTTTTAGACACTTATGCAAGTACTTGTGCAAGTAAAGGTAAATTTACATGCCACCACTTTCCCGAGAAAATCATGCTTATAGTGTGAACTACTCAACTTCAAACAAGGTAGCATGACTTCTAAGGAGTACTATCAGCGTACACTAGTTTGGTTTGATTTTCCTCCATTGGATACAAAAACTGATTTGTGTGATATTGCACATTACCAGGAATCATGTAACACCCCGAATTTTTGAACCTTTTTCGAAAATCACTAAAAATTTAAACTTTTCAAAACTTTTCAAAAACTCTTTAGCCTTGACGTGTTCAGCAGTATAGGACTAGTGTGGCATAGCATACAACCCACCCCATGCATTTTTGAATTCAAATCCATTCAAATTCATAAGCACATGCATCTAGAAAATGGGAAATAAAATAGAAAAAAAGAAAATAGAAAAAGGAAAAGGAGCTCGGGCTCCATCTCCCCATCTGGCCCAGCAGCAGCCCGCCACCCTCCCCTTTCTCTTCTCCTCCCCCCCTCTCTTTCTTTTCAGCGTGGGCGGCCCAGCAACGGCCGGCCGCCAGAGATTTACGCGCCGCGTCGCTCTCTCCCTCCAGCGCCGATGGCGGCGGCCCCGCTGTCATCATCGTCGTCGACCTCCCGCCCGGCGAGAGGGGATGGCGCGAATACCCGCGTCGGCAAACGCGCCGCCTCGGGCTTCGCCGTTACCGCCATCACCCCGCCCGGCGAGTGGATAAGGATGTCGACATCGAGCACGCGCCCGCGCCTCCCTCTCTCCTTCTCCCTTTCCCCTTCTCTCTCTCCCGCGCCTTTCGACCCGACACGGCGCCACCGCCGCTACCCGGCGAAGCTTCGGATGAGCACACCTATAGCTAGCGCCGCGCACCGCCCCGCCTGTGGCGAACCGCCTCCGCGAATTCAAACTTCGCTGGCGCTCGGGAAGCCTCGGCGGCGGAGAAATATCTCCCCGCCCGAACCGCCATTGTCGGCCTATAAATAGGCCCGGCCGGCGCCCCTCCACCCTCGCCCTCACCACTCCGAGCTCCGCTAGGGGCAGGAACACTCTCTCTCCCCCTCCATTCCTCCTCTTCTTCTCTCTCTCGAGCTAGAGCTCAATTGCCCCGACTCGGGAGCAACCGACGCCATTAGAGCCACCGCCGAAATTCAAGCTTGTTGCTGCGCCATTGGCCGATTGGGTTCGAGGTGAGCTCCCAGAGCCTCTCCTCCACCTCTTCCTCCCTCCAATTCCTTCCCTCTCTCTCTGTGTTGCTCCACCGTGGTGCGCCGCCTTCGCCGAGCGCCATTGCCGCCGAACACCGGCCGTCATGGCTCGGCTGGGCAACCCAGCACCTCTAACTCCCTTCCCTAGCCACCCTACACGCACGCACGCACAATGCGGGCCGATTAGGCCACGCACACGTACACTACACCACCACCGCGCCGCCCTGGAACCTTCGGGCGGGCGCCATCACCATCGCCGGGCGTCTCAAGCCGCCGACAAGCGCCCGAGGCTGCGGCTCGGTCACCGCACACCGTACACCCTTCCCTTCCCCTCCAGGCGTCACGCCGCTGGCGGCAAGCTCTCGGGCGAGCCGGCCCCTCTCCTCTCTGTTCGGCCACCTCCCCCTTTCCTTTCTCTCAGCACGCGGGGCCCAGAGGCCAACGGCGCCACGGCGCCCCGCGCCGCTCCGCGCCATCCCTCTCCC
This sequence comes from Chrysopogon serrulatus, assembly GCA_015844335.1. NCBI lineage: Eukaryota > Viridiplantae > Streptophyta > Magnoliopsida > Poales > Poaceae > Chrysopogon > Chrysopogon serrulatus. The sequence continues at coordinate 45,525 of JADLZL010007884.1, forward strand.
TCCCCTTCTACATCCCGCGGCACGTGGGACCCCAGGGCCAACGGCGTTAACCGCCGTGCCATCTCACGCCGTCACCGCCGTCTTCCCTTCTCTCCCTCTCTGGCACGTGGGCCCGCGGAGCCGGCGCCGTCCAACGCCGTCACACCGCCCGGCCCCACCTGTCATACACACATACACAGTACACGCACACACCCTTCGGGGTACACTAAAGAAAATGGCTAGGTGCACCCGGGAAGTGTACACAGAGTAGTATTTCTCCATTTTCTAGTGTTAGGAAAATTCCAGAAAAATTTGTAAATAAACTACTTGACATGTAGAATTTAATCATGTAGTTTGCACACTAATCCATGCATTTTAAATTGCAACCAAAATTCCATTTAGTAATTAGGGTTTTAAATAAATTAGAATAAACTTTAAAAATGTATAACTTTTGCATTTTAACTCCGATTTAGGTCAATTTTAAATAAATTAGAATAAACTTTGAAAATGTATAACTTTTGCATTTTAACTCCGATTTAGGTCAAACCACTTTCTAAATTCTTCTAAAATCATGCTCCACGCATTGCATCTAGTGCCACTACCTAGTTCTATACTTGCATGTATGTGTTTCTTTTATCCTTTAGCGGTAGTCTTCCCCGATAGAAAATCCCCCACCAGAGGAGGACGAGCATCAGGACACCGAGGACCCGGACTACGTCGCGGACATCGACGGTGTTGACCACGCAGGCAAGTCCTAATTTCCACCCTTCTACCATCCTTCTAACCTACTTATATAACGACCCTTTGATCATATGAACATTTATGATGAGATAATGCAATAAGTGATAATGAGCTAACGTGATAATGTGATAATAAAATAATCTGATGAAGTGATTTTATATGCTATGACTTGGAACGGGTAGGGGTAATCTAGGTGTAGATTACTTGGCGGATATTACTGCGAAGGATATCCTGTCGGAGATACCTGTTTTAGTCACCCCTAAGGACCGGTTCATAGTCTCTTATTCATCCCTGTGTGACATTTCGCATGCAGACCACACGTCTATATGGGTAGGCTTGATCTCACACCCCGTTAGGTTGAAGTATATTTCCACTAGGGGGGGCGGTGTAGGCAAACGGTAGAGCGGGAGACGGCGTAGGATGCTAAGTGATCTTCCATGTGCGGTTGGGCGTGGACGCTAAGTGATCTTCCACGTAAAAATTGTTGGGTGCACATTCGCTAGCTATATACATATATCTATATAAATTTAAGTGTGGATTTGAGTGAGCTTCCACAAGGTGTGTGAGGGCATGGGTTGCGAGTGAGCTTCCATGTCGGGTTAGGCGTAGGATCTTTGAGTGATCTTCCTCGTCTAACTCTTCCCAACCCCCGAGCGCCGTAGTGGAAATGTATGGAACCCTAAGGAATGCATACTATCAGTACGAGATCTCGGTAGTTCTTTTTTTCTAACCATTGGCCGTGGAAGGAATCGCAACTACCGTGTGGGGAAAAGTGTACACCCCCTCTGCAGAGTTATTAGAATCTATTCGAATAGCCACGTCCTTGGAATGGGCAAATGCCGGGATGAGACGCTATGATTAGAATATTATATGACTAATGAGATAACGTATAACCTTGTGATTATGTAATGGACTAACCTGGGACTAGTGAGGAGGATAATACCCTACTAGGCCCAACCCTAATTTTTATTATCACTCTTTTCCACCAAGAAGTTGGGACTTGCTGAGTACATAAGTACTCACCCCTCTTTGCTATGCAGACTACGACCTCGGAGATGATCGCGACTATGAAGAGGAGGTGGACTCTGATGTCTAGGAGCTACGTAAGGACCCCGACGCGTTGGTTTGGATCGTAGGAGTTAGGGCTTCGACTACGCTCAAGATGCCTGTGGAGTAGTTGCTACGCTTCACTAGGATAACTAGTATCGCCTTAGTATCTACCCTGTAATAAAGCCGAACACTTTGCGGCCTTAGTCATTTCACATGTAACCCAAGGGCTATGCCCTAACGATGTAGAACCCTTTTATTCAATATCAATAAAGCTCGGTATTTTTCTCTTAAATCTGTGTGCCATTTCTGTGTATTATTGACGTATTTGTGCGTGATCCTGGCGCAAATACGGGTATTTTTGGACTCTCAAAATGAGGGGCCGACAAATCAGTACATGATAAGGTGAAACCTAATATGAAATTTACTTTTGTGCTGCAACAACAAGATCAACTAAAAGGCTACACTAACACTGATCAACTAGCAACGTAATGCAAAGTTGTTCAAGAAAGGTTGGGACACTAAAGTTCTACATCATCTATCCAAGTGTTGTGTGGTGTGAAGGTGATATTGTTGCTCACCTGAGAGTTGTAGACTAGTGTCAACAATGGGTATTCCTCTGGCAGCTCGTAGACAAACTTGATTCTCCTTTTGAAAGGATTCACAATTTGCATAAACAAAATTCGCATCCATCTTGCCTTAACATTACAGAAACTTAAAAACATGATGAAAATATCCAAATCTTTATAGCCATATGATTTGCACAAAAAAAATTAGTGGTGCCTGTTTAAACATAAGGCCAAATGACATCTTAGGCTGAGGGCAACAAACCTCAACCAACATTCCAGCATGTAACCAACATGGCACAAAGTCTCACTCACCAGCTTTCCTCCCTGCTTGGGGCATCTCGACAGCAGTCTGCTTCGCCCAATCAAAGGAGACAATAAGTCATCATTATGATGCTCACTCTTGCTAGCTTGCGAAGCCCGCAGCACACTCTTGCTAGACTGCAAAGCTACAACACCACTAGCTTCTCTGGGCATCATCAGTTTGCTCTTGGGTCCCTGGTTACATGTCTTAGATAGGGGCCTGCCCACTAGAATCTGTTGAGATTTTTCTGCTGGTGCAGGCTTGTCGGTGGGCTCACATAGTGTGCTGCTTTGCTTTGCTTGTCCAAGTTCCATGTTCCAAACTCTACTTGCAAAGTTGAGTGTCGACAACGTTTCACACATGTCATCCGGATTTGGACTAATTTGAGCCAACATTAAGACCTTAGACCCTACACCTGTATTGTTTACAATGAGTAAGAACACGAAAAAAGATTCTCACATCCTACTATAAAAAGAGAAGATTAACATACACAGTGCATCTTGTAGGAGGAATGTAAGCTTTGAGTTCCTACAATTTGAAAAACATTATGGGTTAATTGTGTTAGCCCCAAACTAACTAAAATGGGAGGAAATATGATGAGAGGGGAGAAGGGAGGAACCAATGGAACTAAATAGTTCCTTTTATTCAAAACTCACAATGGTTACATCTCTATCACACCTTATTACATGAGGGTTACATGTCCTTTTATAGGACTTTAGGTCGGTTTGCTACAGTTCTGCTACAGGAACCGGCCTTAACTATACAACTCACATTACCCTTTTTGTGGGTAGCACCCAACTGTTACAGCTAGAAGAAAAAACCAATTTTGCTCCATCTTTACCCTAGCAGCTTGATTGCTGTTTTCCAGCAGTGGTAACCTCCAAATTGCATAGCTCAACTAGCACCTAGCTAGTACTAAAAACTTCATAGAGCTCCCTCATCCATACTAACATGCCTATATGACAAGATTAGTCTTAACAAATTGCACTAAAGAATAGTGTTTGAACAAAGGATTATAATTTAAATACCTGACAGGGATATGTGGAGCCTTTGCTGCAAGGGCAAAAATAATAACATTCCCTAATTCTTTGAGGGACTTGTTAATAAAATTGGTTTCTGTTAGTCTTTCACATTCCGCACCTGTATTTTTGCACTGCTCGCTTCCAGCTAGGTCAACTATTGATAATTTACATTCTTTCCAACTTCCACTACTTTCTTTCACTTTTATTGTAACACATTGGACACTGCAACCACAAAATCAATTCAATATATAGTACACATAGTATAAAAAATATTTGTAACATAAACATACGAACCAGTGAGAGCGACTGCTATGTTCATTTGCATTTGTTGCGTGAATAACTCTTGAACTGATTCCTTCCTTTATGATCCTCCAAGCTTCTTTACTATTGCTGACAAATTCATCTCCACACAGAATCCGAACAACCTCATTGTAGATTTCCTTTACACCAACATGGACCTCATACTCATAATGAAACATCCTTCTTCGTTCTTCAATTATGCTAAAAATTTTCTCCAACATTCTGAAGGTTAGTCCAGGTGCACCTTCAACTCCTTCAACTGTAAAAGTTTTACCGGTTCCTGTTTGACCGTAAGCAAAAATGCACACATTGTATCCATCCAAAGCAGATGTTACAAGTGGCGAAACCTTCTCAAACACACTTTCTGTAAAAAAAATTAAATAACACGTATTAGGTAGCAATAAATACTACAGATCTTAACACTACAATAGCTTATACACGAAATATTGCTATCATTGTTAAATACTCATATCAAGTGGCAGCAAAAACCACACCCCTAAACACTAGCATGTATAGTATTATTTCTTGGAAAACTAAGAAGTAGACAACAGTTTCTCATTCGAAAGTGAGGTTGAGTTGAGTTGAGGTCCCTATGACTTGTGACTCTCTTGTCGGAGGTTGCAATCAGCATTGGTTACGGTGGTTGAACTTGAGGATTTTGGTGTTTACTTTTTTTTATATAGGATTGTTCTCTTGTCCGAGACAGTACTCGTGGTGGCAATCAGCATGGCTGAATGATCTTTTTAGGTGAAGCATGAACTTAGTAAACATGTTGGTGTTGGTGCTTTTTTATTCTCTCTAAAGTTCTAGTGAATGTTGACGTATAGGATTGTTGCTCGGTATGTGTCTTCGGTTGGCTGATTTATTCGAGAGTCTATCTCTCTAAACTCATATTTCTCCTTGAGTTTGGTGGATAAGTTTATTCTTGTATTTTTATTTTGCACTTGAATCCCTCTTTTTACGTACTTGTATTTATTTGGGAATAATCTCTAGAAAATATAGAATATGCAAAACTCGTGAAAATTGTCAATGTTTTTAAAACCCTCAGACTAGTGTGTTTTCATGTATTCTCTTGTGTCTAAAGTTCTAGTGAATGTTGACGTTATCCACTGTCAACAAGGATGATATTGTTGCATTCCTCAAGCCAATTATCCATCATGTCAACAAGGTGAAATACCATAGACTAAAAAAACTAACCTCTGAGTTCTACAACTGTATTATGTAAATCTCTGTTTTCCTTTGAAACCTGAAATAATTTCTCTTCTTGATGCTTACATTTCACCTCTAAATTGGCATATTGAGCCTCTGTTCAAATAAATATATGTTTGTAATCTTTTCTATAAAATAAATACAAAGAAAAACAAATGAATATAAACAAGTATTTACTAAATAAGAATATGCACGTTGTATGTGTCAGCCTAATAGGAGGCCCTGATGGTAATTCTTGCTAGGAATATCCCTAGTGGTAATTTTGTTAGGAATAGTAATTGCAGGTGCTAGATATGTGCTTTGCTAGTTTAGCCAGTAACTAATTTTAGTAATTAGCAATTGTGTAGTTGTATGTGTTGACCTGGTAGGAGACTCTGATTTCCTTGTAATTGTCTATTTAAGCAAATCAATAGTGTCTGGAAAAGGTTTGATTGCCACCGAGATCTTTTTAAGCCTCGACATTTGGCCACGACATACAACAGACTGCATCTTAAGTATCAACTCTAAATCTATAGCACTCTAGATCATTAAAACTGAATGACTAAAATTATGAACTTACCGTTTGTAATCTCTTAACACCATTGCAACACGCAACCACATGTCTGTCCTGAGGGTTGACAAGGAAAAAATAGTGTTGGCAAGGGCATACATATCTAACAAAAATTAAGCAAACTAATCCTTTGGTGAAAAATATCATAACAGCATAAGAAATCAAAATTGTGCCAGAAAAATCAGCATTAATGGTAGACCTAGGATGAATAATAAAAATCTATCAACTGCTCATAATCAACAGAATCATAACATCACACATTCACACACGATCTCTACACTTCTACATACTTGACAATATATTAACCATAACTAAGATTGCAATTCATCCTAGGTTTGGTAATTATTTGCTTCAATCATCTTCTCAGCCTACTGCTGGTGTGATGTAATAGTGAAACAAGCTGTGTACACTTTGTAGAGGCTCAAACTTGATTACAGTTTCTAAAGAACTACAGGTTGGACCAAAAGAATCAAAAAGGTTTTGGGTAACTCCACACAAGCAATGAGTCAGTTATTGCAAAGTTTAGTGTGAGACCTTCAGGCCAAAATCAGTGATTGCAATACTCACAGTCACAGGCATCCCAAGGCATCACATCCCAAAAACCACCTCATGCCTGTACACTCCAATAGCACCAGATGAAATCAAGAGCATTGCTCCAAATAACAAAAATATCATGAAGAAACTTAGATATGACACCAAAAACTCATAAGCAATGCAAGTGCTGGTAGCAGTAGTATCCTTATTGTCCTTGAACCACGCCAAGTTGGATGGCATGTTGTGGCGTGTGAGCTCCACATGAATTCCATAATCAAACTATCATACCTAGGTTTGAACAACTGCACACAACTATCCTGCAAAATGTAAACCAAATGCAACCAAATACCTTCCATCCGCTAAAACCAAACTAACTCAATTCAACTCTACAATTGATCAACCAATTTTGATCCTTAGGAGCTACTAAATCTAGCAACAGTCCAACACAGTCAAAACCACACCAAAACAGCATGGAGAGTTCGACCTGCTACATAGCGCACGGCCACAGAACACTCTCATACGCACATCAAAATACACGCTAGCATAGCGCACATGATTGTTCCAACTCGAAGTCGACCAATAGAACCAGCGACGCACCGAACAGTTCTAACCTAATCAGCGACACAGTGAATACCTCCACCAGGTCCTATGGGGGATCAGATCGATCGGGAGTGAAGGGGAAGGGTGCAGACGGCATACCTTGGAGGTGCCACGGTGGTGCGTCCACGATCCCCAAGCGGTGGCGGTGGCAGAGGCGTAGGGCTCGCCGATGGTGTAGGGGAAGTCCTTGAGGCCCGATCCGGATCCCGCGACTACCTCCTTCATCTTGCTCTATACTTGCGGTGCCTGTCGAAATCCGGCACGGCGCTTCTTCCGCCTTGATTGCCTCCTAGGGTTGGTGGGTGTTGTCCCGCGCGCCGACGCGGCGAGGTAGATTCGGGGAGATGGAGAAGGAGAGTTCGTTTCCAAAAAAATGGAGAAGGAGCGTCGAGGAGGGTGAGGTACGAGGAAGAGAGAGAAAATGCGGCACGACGGGAGAGGGGCCTACCTGGAAGAGGGGTCAAAAATATTTGCACTTTTGCCCTTTCTCTTAGGCCTAGCTAATTTCCATTGAAAAATATTACAGAATATTATTCACCCATCACATATCATGGACACACCTTCGTTCAGATAAGGGCATGACATGACATGCTGCAAGCCAATTACTTATTCGTCACTACGACATGCATTATTACCTTATTACCACAATTAATGCCACTGATGCTGTGGCTGCTCATTTCACAAGGCCCAGGTTGGTGATGCCTGCTGCAGTACGAGGCCAGTCACTCTCCTTGGCCTTGTCCAGCATCACCCTGCCCCACGACACCCAGCATTCCCAGGTCATCCTTTTGTCCCAGCTGACGCCCCATTCCAGCAGCAACCTCAGCCCTTCCTCGGCCTTCTTCCTCGCCTCTTCGTACCTCTCCATGTTCAGATACAGCTGTGCAGCAACCAGGTGAGGCTCTCCGACAAACGGGTTCTTCCCAACACTCTCCAACAGGAGCTTCTCCACTTTCTCCCAGTCTCTATCCTTCCTGTCGTCATTGTCATCGCTGCATATGGCCTCCCAGTAAAGGTCCCTCGCAGCGATCTGCTCCTCAGGACCCAGCACCTTGGTGCAGTAGTCGAACACCGGTGGGATCACCAGCTCGATGTCCTCGTCTCGGTCCAGCCGGATAGTCTCTCCCATCTTGTTCCTCTCCTGGGTGTAGAGCTCTTCCTCTCTAAGGATGAGGTTGTACAGAACCGCTAGCCTTGATGCCGCGTTCATCCAGAGACCGGGCTTGCAGGTTCCTGGCCACAGAGCACCCCAGCTTTCGCCGCGGAACTCCAGCCGGCCATTCTCGTTGTCGTACAGCTTGTCCTGGTAGTCGATGTACTGGTCGCAGATATCGGCGATAGTCATCAGAATAAAGAGCGCTATCATCCTGCGCGAAAGCGATATGGGTTCACCGGTTTTGAAGTGCCTCGCCTCGACGCCCGTCGGCGGAAGAAGCCTGCACATCTTCTCGCGCCATGGCTCAGACGCGTCAAATGCGCCGGTCTCGATCGCCGTCTTGATGGACAGGTCGGAGGCAGCCAGGTGATCCGCCAGCTCCGCGTCGGTGTACTGGAAGTGGAGCCCTTGGTGGATGAGCTTGTGGCGCGGGACGGCGCAGAATAGGAAGGCTAGGCGCTCGACAGGGGCGCCGATGAGACGCTGCACATCCTCGCGGGTCGTGCTTGGATCGAAGATGGAGACGTTCACGTATGAGTTGGCGTAGGATGAGTGGAAAAGGCCGCATCGAGCCACGTCCAAGGGCGCACCCCACAGGCGGACAATGCGATGGAAATTCAGCACGTGGGCTAGGAATGCTCCGTTCTTGTGGTGGCGCTCGCCGGCACCGGCTGCGCGTAGGATGGAGAGGAAGGATGGCAGCTCTGCGTCGATTTTCTCTAGCTCGTCTCGGAGGAATGGTCGAGCAGCTGCAAGGAGGGATGATAGGTTCTTCCTATGGGTTTTCAGGTCGGGGGAGCAGAAACCTTGTTGTTGCTGGGTAGACATGTATGTCGTCGATGCAAGTTTTTCTAGCTAGTAGGTGATGATGTTTGATAGGGACTAGTCAGGGTGGGTGCCAATTTATAATCCTCTTGGCGTGCTAATCTGTCCAGCATCTTCTAATGAAGACAGTGGTAATCATGGTGAGTGAACTGGCTATTAACATCTGTCACCTAGGATGCTGGACTTTTCCTCAGGTTAGTTTTGCTGTAGACAAATTAATTTGTTGCAACCTCTTTTGTTGATGCTTAGTACGTAGTATGTATAACAAGAGAACATGTGTTAATACATCCAACCTTTTCTGGTATAAGTAATAAGTATGGCTGGCGTGTGAATGACTACGATTTTCCAGCTAGGATTTTTGGCCTTCTCTTATGTTGGTTTTGCTACAGACAAAGTACTTTCTACCTTTCTGTTCGTGCTTTCATGTACTTCAAGAGTTTCCAGCCAAGATTTTGGATTTATTACTGGTTGTTAAGAAGATCTTGGTTGCATATGTAGCTATAGAATGGCTATTGTGTGTGGCTCCAAGATTGCGAACACTGTTGGTACTGGTAATTGGTAGCCGCTTTCCTAGGTTTGTTATGCTATAGACAAGTTAGTCTGATAATGGTTGTTGTGTTTGTCTCGAAGATTGCTAGCAAGGGTGGTAGCTAGTTTCCTAGGTTTGTTTTGCTATAGACAAGTTAACTTTATTCTTGATGTCTTGATGCTTATCTGTGGTGGTGCTAATGCAATCAATTCTAACAGCAACTACTATTTCTCTCAGAGACAGTGCACAATATATGTTCCCATAAATGCATACATATATCCTTTGGATCCCTGAACTCGTAAACGGCATACTTGACCTGTACTTGTATGACTTAGTGAAGAAAAAGTTCACTCTAATTAATCGGTAAGTGGAGATGATAGGACACATTGGTTCACTCGATTACGTAACTCATCCTATTAAATCAAGGGAAAATCTGGCACATGGACTTGGATGACGTTTCTTGTATGTTTGGACAAAATTATTTGCAACTAGCAGTCTCGTCTTCTTATTTCATACAAATACGGTAATCCATCCGGCAAGACACAGACACAGTCACAGACAGCCATTTGGGGGGGACGTGTCCTGATCCTGAATTCCTGATCATTTAACAAGCCCAAGGCTGAGGACGCCGAATGAGGTATGAGGCCAATCCTTCTCGCTGGCCTTGGCCAGCATCGCCCTGCCCCAGGACACCCACCCCTCCCATGGCATTCTCTTGTCCCAGCTGCTGCCCCACTCCAGCAACAGCCTGACACCTTCCTCTGCCTGCATCTGCGCATCGCCGTACCTCTCCATGTTAAGGTACACCTGCGCAAGCACCAGGTGTGGCTCTCCTACGAACGGGTTCTTGGCAATGCTCTGCTGGAGGAGCTGCTCCACTTTGAGCCAGTCGGACGCCTCGTCGCCGCTGCATACTGCCTCCCAGTAGAGGTCCCGTGCCACCTTCTGATCGTCGGCGTCGAGCACTTGGGTGCATCCGTTGAACACCGGCGGGATCACCAGGTCGATGTCCTCGTCACGGCCAGCAGAGCCGCCATTGTTGTTGCCTCCTTGTTGTTGTTGGCCAACAATGGCATGTGCTCGTTGCGCCATGTATATCTCCTCCTCACGGACGATGAGGGTGTAGAGCGCGGCCATGCGGGAGCTAGAGGTGACCCAGAGGCCCGGCTTGCCAGTGCCGGGCCAGAGGGAGGTCCAGGTGTTGCCAGTGAACTCGAGGCGGCCGTTGGTGTTGTCGAAGAGGCGGTCCTGCCAGTCGAAGAGCTGGTCGCTGAAGTCTGCTATGGTCATGAGCAGGAACGTTGCTGCTATGCGCCTGGATAGCGCCACATCTTCCCCTGTCCTGCAAGATGCAATTCAGGGGTGCCATTATTAAGAGGTTTCAGAAACTAGCTAGTTAGTCTCCAACCAAACTAGATGTATAGGTCTGTTTTGTTATTGTATCGTTTGGTTACAAGATAGGTCCTACTGTATAAAACAACTAGTAGGAGTAACTAACTGGTACTGATCAATAAGAAGACGACCTTAGTTGTGGGGTGTTGTTGGGCAGTTCATATGTCACCTCATCATGATGTACTTGTGAGTCTGATCCAGTTTGTGAGCATGCTTGCTTAAAGAAAAGTCGAAAACTAATGTCAACATCTTGCTTATATAAAGAAAAAGTCTAAAGCTAGTGGGTGTGTGGAGCATATGCTTGCTGCCTGTTTGTGTGTGTGAGCTGCTCCTGCTCGTTGCTGGAATCAAATGGATTCCATTTCTCATCTACGCAATTATTGGTGAAGCAATAATCTCTTCAATTAATATATAGATAGATAGAGTAAATAAACTGTTTGGATGATACAGTAGTAGTGCAGTGACACGGTAGTAAGTAGTACACCTGATGTGCTTGACGGTGATGCCGTCGGGCGGGAGGAGTCGCTGGATCTTGCGCCGCCACGGCTGGGCGTCGTCGAACACCCCGCGCCGGGCGTCCCTGAGCGACGCGTCGGAGCTGGCGAGGTCGTCGACGAGGTCCTGGTCGGAGTAGTGGAAGAGCAGGTCGTCGTGGACGAGCTGCTGCCTGGGGACGACGCAGAAGAGGTGGACGAGGCGCTCGGCGTCCTCGCCGACGACGGCGGCGACGTGGGCGCGGCCGGTGTCGGGCTGGAAGATGGCGAGGTTGACGTAGGAGTTGGAGTAGGCGGAGTGGTAGAGGCCGCAGCGCGCGGCGGCGTCGGGCGCGCCCCACAGGCGGAGGATCCGGTACACGTCCAGCAGGTGCGCCAGGAACGTGCCGTGCTTGTGCCAGCACTCGCCGGCGCCCGCGGGCGCAGCACGGCGGCCAGGCGGGGCAGCGCCGGGTCCACCTCCGCCTCCTCGCCGCGTAGGAACGGGCGCGCCGCCGCCAGGGCGTCGGCCAGGGACCGCGACGGCGGCGCCGCGGTGGCTGCTGCTGCAGGCGCGGCGGCGAGAGCGAGACCGTCGGTTGCGTGCGGTGGTGGCATGGTGGCTGTGCTGTGAAGATCGTGATCACCACCAGAGATTGAGGAGGAGGAGGTTCAGATAGGAGAGGAGGTTGTAAGCAAGTTGGACACCGATGGCGACGGAGCTCCACTTCCACTTCCACCTCCACCGCAACCAAACCAGATCAGTGGTGAGTGAGCAGCAGATAGAGACGGTGGAAAAGACAAAATTTTTGGGGTTGCAGTTGCGGTGCCGATCCGATTTCCATATCCTCTCTTTCCCTACACAACTCTAGTCTAGGAATTCAGAGATAGACGTGGATACGACGAGGATGTGTGGCAAATAAAGAGAGGCAGGAACAGAGTTCCCAATATAATCTTGTTTTTTAAGCGAGATGGCAAGTTCTCCAACAACTCCCTGCCTTAATTTCTAATATTTTCACATCACAATAGAGAAATGGAAACACACATATCGATCAGGATTCTCAATATATAAATATACAAGGGAGGAAGAAAATATAAAAATAGTTGAAGTGATTTGAAAATAGTAGTCCGAAATTCTCGATGTATAATTACGTTCTATCTTTTACGAGCCATATCTTGAAAATTGTTAGAGAAATCTAACAAACATGCTCCTAACTTTTTTTAGCCACTTGAAAAACTTATTGATTTAACAAAGGAACACTAGGAGATGTGCTTAAATTAGCAGGGCTCCTTAGGGTAGTGAGTGTATACCATGCACTCGTTGTTTCTAACCCATAATATTGTTTGCTTTTAGCAGTGTTATGAGAATAATGCATCAACACTCATGCAATTAGCTTCTTTAAATTCATTGACTATGGCATATCATCCTGCCACGTCTCCAGCTCTTGGCTCAGCCACGTGTCCTTCAAATTGACTCACAGTCCACGAACGAGGCCAACAATCGGCCCAGGTCGCTTGCTAACCATTAGCCTCAGATCACGAGCAGCGAGCGCAGGAAATCTCTCGGACTCTCTCGACTCATCCCCCTCCTATGTGTCATCGCACATCCCCGCGTGCTGAACACGTCCCGCCCCGGCACCACCGCGCGCCTCCATGGCCGTCGCCACCTCCTTCGCAAGCCAGGCCGCGGGGCCACCACCGTGGAAGACACTGTGGAAACGAAAGCCAAGGTGGGAGAGCCTGGGCACTGGGCGCGCCACAAGAAGGTTGTGAGGGAGACGCCAAGGTGTCTCGCAAGCCGGCGTCACTTGAAGGTAATGGCGGCGTAAGCCCATGTCTTCTCCCTTCTCTTTTCACTCCTTTCTCTCCGATCTCCGTGTACATGGTTATTAGTTTTATTTTATGCTTTGGCTTTGATGGATTGTAAGAAAAACTACCACGGTTCCACTTCCACTTTGATGGCCCTGAAACCCGAGTCCCCGTCAATAAAGGCAGGTTCCTAGATAGATAGATAGATGAATGAAGCTCTTCAGTAGTCCAATTCAACATCCAAAACTGTAATTGGAGAGTGTGATAGGATCTCCTCACCAGCAGCATGGTTCTCTAGATAATGTATAAAATATAGATAGCCCAGAGAAAGGCTTAGTTTCATTCTGCATTTGCTGAGTGTAAAATAGCAACGGAATTCAAAATTCAAAGATGACCTGTGTTGTACCATGCTGGTCAGAGGTTCTCATTCCTTTAGTAGGGGAATTCAAGATTAATTATGAGAACCTTGAGGAAAATGCTGGCCAAGCTACATCATGAATTGACACCTCACAATGTGGCATGCCACTAGAACAGAAGACTAACAGGGACAGCAATTCTTTCAATCCAAATGTGCATGCATGTTTTTTTTAATATGTCAAATTCAGTTCTCCCGAGAGTGAGTAGTTACATGTGAAAATATGAAAGGTTAACTAATCGTGTTTACTAAACACCTTATTATCTTGAGATTGTTCATTAATAGCCGATGAACTAAACAGTAGTCACCTATTTATTATATTGAGATTGTTCATTAATAGTGGAACTTGACAGTAGTTATATCATCAGACAACTATTCATTATTGGGCATCATATTATATTTTCTACCGCATTCAAACAATGACAAGTAGTCACTAAGCAATTCTCAAATGATGCACAAGAAGCGAAAAACTTGGTTATGTAGTTATCAGTCTCTGCTCAATATGATATCACTCACGGTACTATAAATTAACCCTTGTAAGATTATCGCTGAAATATAAAACAAGCATACATACATCAGTCACCTCGAGCAGGCTCAAGGAGGGCGCGTCAAAGACGCGACAGTTTTTTTAGTTATTTTATGAAGGATGGCTTATTTGAACTTACATATATCGATTTCTAATAATTTGGTTAATTTGACGAATTTCCATATAGGAGACTCTACTAAAATAAATTTTAAATTAGGACCAAAGAAATACTTGGAGATTGTGACACTCGTATAAATTAGTTAACTTCATTGTCAAAAAAATATAGAGCAATATAATATTGTTATTAATAAACTGTCTACATAAGTGTTCTTCAAAAAATGTATTTGCATAAGTATTTGGTTCCTAAAATGAATTACATTAGTGCTTGGACACTATCTTTTCCAAATTATCTTGACCACCTTAGTTTAGTTTTTGTCACTAATATAAAATTAATTTACAGGTCAATCAGATTTATAGAGACATGTCTTTGGGAAAATATCACTATGTATTTGAAAGATTAAAAGGTTAACAAAGTATTCCCTCCGTTCCAGAATATATGTTGTTTCGCTTCCCGAGAAACAAATGCCGGCAATTTTTATAAATATTAAATATCATCGATTAGTATCATAATTAGTACCATTGGAAAGATCTTTGGATTTATTTTTTAACAAAATTATTTAAAAATATAAATATTACACGTATTTTCTACAAATCAAGTCAAACTTGTAGCACGCATCCCACGGTGACACTTATTTTGAAACGGAGGAAGTAGCTGTTAATAAAACTTTGGCCAATACTCCCTCTATCCTAGAATCCATGTCAGTTTTTTTTTTCAATTTGACCGAAGACAGCTATATAGATCCCTCCTTTCGGAGACGGAGGAGATACATTTTGTTGTATAAATATTTGAGCATGCATCTTTGTTTGTGCTGTCTAAGGAACATAAAGTTGCATTTTTCCAACTTAAAAAAAAAATCTCGTCTGTCCTACCAATTTTTTTGGTATATCATATTCTTTTTTTAAAAAAAAAGAAAGAAAACCACGAATACACCTAAGACGTCCGGACGCTGCCGCCGCGGGACGGACGCGCTCCTCGCCCCGACGCCGCTCCTCCCCCCCTTTTTTTTTAACACACGAACGAAGATGAACCGACCAAGCAGAAGGAAAAAAAAACGGAGGACCCACTTGTCAGGCACGTGTGCGTCTCGAAGCAAGGCTTTTGTTTCCATCCAATCAAATCCAATCATCAAATACCTGGCCGCTCCCCGTAGTCCCGCGGCACGTCCACCCCAACCCCACCGCCGTAACCGTATGCCGCCCTCCACGGATCGGCCGCCGCCGCGGGGTGGACCCGTTTTTTGGCCGAACGAAGATGAACCGACCCAGAAGAAAAAAAAAAACGGAGGACCCCGCATGTCGAAGCAAGGCGTTTCCATCCCCCAATCCACGCCGTCCCCCTGCCCCCGGCCCCGACGCTCCTGGCCCCGACGGCCACCGCCGCCCCGATCCTGCGCCCTTCCGCCCCCGGTCCCGACGGCGCCGCCCGATCCTGCCCCCGGACGGCCCCGGAGGCCCGCCCGCGCCACCGCCGCCCGCGCCGGCCCAATCACGGCAACAACGGGGACAATCGCCGCCCCGCCCCGTCTCAGGAGCAGAACGCCGACGCGGGACACCATCGCCACGGTCCTCCGCCTCCTGCCCCCGCCCCTGCCTGTGAAACTCGGGGCGATGGGTCGGTGCCGCAGCTGGTGCAGGAGATCCAGGACAAGCTCGCCCGCGGCGCGGTGGAGTGCATGATCTGCTACGACATGGTGCGGCGGTCGGCGCCCATCTGGTCCTGCAGCAGCTGCTTCTCCATATTCCACCTCCCCTGCATCCGCAAGTGGGTGCGCTCCCCGGCCTCCGCCGCCGACGCGTCCCCGGCAGCAGCAGACCCCGCCTCCTGGCGCTGCCCGGGGTGCCAGTTCGTCTACGCCACACCCGCCCGCGACCTCGCCTACACCTGCTTCTGCGGGCGCCGGAGAGATCCCCCCAATGACCACTACCTTACGCCCCATTCCTGCGGCGAGCCCTGTTCCAGGCCTCTCGAGAGGGCGGAACCGCCGGGCGCCAAGGGGGAGGATGCGGACGCCACCAGGTGCCCGCACGTCTGCGTCCTCCAGTGCCACCCGGGCCCGTGCCCGCCCTGCAAAGCATTCGCTCCGGATCGGCCCTGCCCCTGCGGGAAGCAGATCATCGTGCGGCGGTGTGCGGACCGGAGCACGCCTGTCACCTGCGGCAGACCTTGCGAACATATGCTGCCCTGCACAAGGCATCGCTGCGAGAAGGTTTGCCACACTGGTTCTTGTGGGGATTGTGCTGTCCTCATCTCTGCGCGGTGCTTCTGCGGCAAGAAGGATGAGGCGTTGCTATGTGGAGGCTTGGCGGTAAAGGGGAAGCTATCCGAGGAGGACGGCCTGTTTTCTTGCAGCGAGGTGTGTGGCCGCACACTTGCCTGTGGCAATCATGCCTGCAAGGATACGTGCCACCCAGGGCCTTGTGGGGAGTGCGAGCTCATGCCGGGGAAGGTCAATACATGCCATTGCGGCAAGACAAGGCTGCAGGAGAGGAGGGCAAGCTGCTTGGACACAATCCCCACCTGCGACAAGATATGCGATAAGAAACTGCCATGTGGGGTGCATAGATGCAAGGCCAGCTGCCATGATGGAGAATGCCCGCCTTGCTTGGTGCGTGTTGAGCAGAAGTGCCGTTGTGGTTCATCAGGTCAGATGGTGGAGTGCTACAAGGTGTCAATGGAAGAGTTCCGCTGCAACAAGCCTTGTGGTCGCAAGAAGAACTGTGGGAGGCATCGGTGCAGTGAGCTTTGTTGTCCGCTGTCCAGAAAATTTGCACAGCTTGAAGATGGTGTCTGGGATCCCCATCTCTGCCAAATATCATGTGGCAAGAAGCTCCGATGTGGGCAGCATGCATGCCAGCTACTATGCCACAGTGGTCATTGCCCGCTCTGCTTGGAGACTATATTCACTGATCTCACTTGTGCCTGTGGAAGAACTTCTCTCCCACCACCTCTGCCTTGTGGAACACCAACACCTTCTTGTTCGCATCAGTGCTCAGTTCCCCAGCCTTGCGGACATCCAGCCTCGCATTCATGCCATTTTGGGGACTGTCCGCCTTGTGTAGTGCCAGTAATGAGAGAATGCATCGGGGGACATGTGATGCTGAGGAACATCCCTTGCGGATCGAAGGATATCAGGTGCAACCAACCATGTGGCAAGAATCGCCAATGTGGAGTCCATGCTTGCAACAGGCCCTGTCATCCTCCTCCTTGTGATCAGCCACCTGCAAATGGAGATGCTAGCTCAAGCTCTTGTGCCAAAGCTTCTTGTGGACAGGTATGCGGTGCTGTGAGGAGAGAATGCAAACATACATGCACTGCCCCATGCCACCCATCGTCCCAATGCCCAGATTTGAGATGTGAATTCGCGGTGACTATTACCTGTTCCTGTGGCCGAATCACTGCAACTGTTCCCTGCGGTGCTGGTGGAGCCTCCATGGGTGATAATATGTTTGAAGTCTCCATCATCCAGAAGCTGCCAATGCCTCTCCAGCCAGTGGAATCAAATGGGCGAAGGGTGCCTCTTGGGCAGAGGAAGCTTTCTTGTGATGAGGAGTGTGCAAAGATGGAGAAGAAGAGGGTCCTTGCTGAAGCATTTGACATCACTCCTCCACCCAAATTTGGATGCATTGCATTTTGGTGAGAATCCAAGTTCATCAGATTTGGTGGCTGACTTATTCCGGCGTGAGCCAAAGTGGGTTCTGGCCATAGAGGAGAGGTGCAAGTTCCTTGTACCTGGGAAGGTGAGAGGCAGTTCTTCAAGCAATCTGAAACTGCATGTCTTTTGTCACATGTTGAAGGACAAGAGAGATGCTATCAGTCTAATTGCAAACCGGTGGAAGCTTTCCGTTCAGGTTGCTGGTTGGGAGCCTAAGCATTTTGTTATCATCCATGTCACACCCAAGTCGAAACCGCCTGCTCGCATCCTGGGGTCCAAAGCAGGTGCACCTGTTACAGCTGCCCATCCTTACTTTGATCCACTGGTTGACATGGATCCGAGGGTGGTTGTCGCAATGCTGGACCTGCCACGGGATGCTGACGTCAACGCTCTAGTCCTAAGGTTTGGTGGGGAATGTGAATTGGTCTGGCTGAATGACAAGAATGCCATTGCTGTCTTCAATGATCCAGCTAGAGCAGCAACAGCGCTGAGGCGGCTGGATTATGGGTCTGCTTACCAGGGTGTTGCGATGTTTATGCCAAGCAGTGCTCAGGCATCTTCAGGCAATCCTTGGATTGGAGGGCAGAAGGATGGAGGGCTCGCTGCTAGGAGCAATCCTTGGAAGAAGCCTGCTTCTGCTGAACCTGACATGTCCTCTGGAGACAGGATTGGTGTTGCTGGGCATGCCCCAGCACCAGGATGGAGAGGCGCCAACACTGCCTCTCGAGTCATGGGGACTCCAAACCGGTGGAATGTTCTGGAATCAGATGCTGCTGCAAGCTCTGTTCCAGTCGACGAGCGGAGACCTGCTCCACGCTTCGATGCTTCATACAGCGCAATACCAAACGCTGAGAATGCTGGGCCACAAGTGACCAAGCTGCAGCCGGATGTGGACGTGGACGACTGGGAAGAAGCTTGTGAATGAGGTGGCATTGGGATGTTCAGTCGAAATGTTGTTTTGTTCTTCTGGGATCATGTTTTAGTTTAATCAGCTTTGCTGGTAGTGGTACCATGTTGGTACGGAGCCTTTATGTTCTAGCACACATGTTAAAGTAGTTTGGTGATTGCCTGGTATACTGTTAAGTCAAAAGTGTTGATTTTTTTATGCAGGCAAATGAATCTCGGAAAGGCTGCTGCTTATTTTTGCAGGCCTTTTTGTTGAGTTGAGAAGAAATTATGTCACAAGGTTTCTATCTTTTATTGGTTATTATTTTATAGGTTAAAAAAACGCGGGATGCAAATTTTTAGTTTTCCTCTAGCGCCACTTCCCAAGCCTTCTTGTTTCTTCCCCGCAGTCCCAGGAGACGAGAGGAGAGTAGTTCATCTAGGGTTTCGTTGTGGATTCTATTATAAACTACCGAATGTAAACGAAAAAATCTACAAATAATCTTGGTGGAATGATCTCAGATTCATTCGAACAATTAAAGATACAGTTATTATAACCATTACATTATTGTTAGTCCCTGCTTTTGTTTGCGGTTCAAATTCTCCTGCAGAACGAATGAGTTATGTTTGTTAAATTCTGATTCATCTGACCCAAGGTTGATTTCGCACCTTTTTTTCTTCTGTAATATAGGATTTCTCATCTTAATGCCGATCTTCTCGTGGGTTTCCTTGCTGCTCTGACGAGTTTGCGTGCTGTTTCCATTTTCGTTTTGCCTATCAGGACACTCTAATTTTCAGTTTACTTCTCAGTTCAACCACGTGGTCGTCTTCTTTTGTTTTCTTCTTAAAAGAAAAAGGGAGCAGTTTTATGCTTTTCTTATGTTATGTTAACTTTGTTTTGGAGAAACAAGTGATACATTGGTGCACTGATTGCAGAACGAAGTGGCTATGTGGCTTGGAACCAAACTGCTCTAACTGAAGGTGGAGACTGGAGAGGTAACTTATACAGACAAAGTTACTGTTGGAATTAGTAATTTCTTCAGGATTAGTACTGGGGAGGTGGAGACGCAAGAAGTTTTCAGTCATACAAAAGAGGAGAGGTGAATAAAGCGAAAAATCTGGTTGTGAGATTGTTGACGTGTCTTCCTGGGGCATGTGAGCTCTCTCAGCCACTTTGGTTGTTTGATGTCTATGTGATGCTCGTGAGAGACTTAATTGGTTCCCTCTGTTGGTTGGCATTTATTTGACTAGATCACTGCGCATTTGCCTCTTCAGTTTCTTTTCCTTTTACCTTTCCCCATTTCTTTTGAACTGCTGATCTCGAGCTTACGTGCTGAAGTGGATTCTCCAAGAGGTGCCACCGTGTATGCCCTTTCATCCATCCTTGAATTTGTTGCTGCTCCCGTTTCCTTTTTTTTTTTCTCGAACAAGCTGCTTTCGTTTCTTGTTAGTGCCATGCCTTTGTTATGGCTGCTTCTCCATTCTTCACTGGCAATTTGATTTCATCTTCCTTCAGGGAAAAAAAAAAAACCTTTGATTCCCTGTGCTGGGGTGTTCTTTGGGTAATTGGGTATGCCAGATTGAAGTTCTTTCATTGTGCTAAGATTTCAATGATTGGTAGCCTTCATTTTATTTTGTTCTACTGAATGGAAAACAATTATTTTTTAATCACCTAATCAATGCTTGAATCTAAACGCATGCAGATGTGTTACCTTAAACCTTCTCCTTTTTATTAACTGATTCAGTTTTCAGCCGAGCAACTATTCATCATCTGGCCCGCGACTAGATGCTGGGTCATATGTTGTTTCTTTGCAAAAATTCTTACAGAAAAAATCTGCAAACTTGCAGGAGATGGGGTGCTTCAATTCTAAGCCAAATGATGCTGGTGCAATCAGAAGAAGACCTGGGAACATAGGTGAGGTTGCTGTGTTTATACCTGGATTGCGGGTTCCTGAGAGTTTGGAGCTATCTCAGCCGCTAAGCGATGGCCACCCGAGGAGGCTGACTGAACGTTTGGCTGCGTTGAGGAGCCGAATAGTGGTCATGGCTGCTCATGAGGCATTGTCGGTGACAAGGCCCAGGAAGCTCACCTTCACACAGCATGGTTTATCCATAGTTTGCATGATGGTTTCATACTAATGTGAGTGAGCCAGAGAAAAGAGAAATACTTAACTCTCCGTGTATGTTGCCCTGCAGGAGGATCTACATCGGCTGATCTTCTGCAGGCTTTGGAAGATTACTTGCCAGTTCTTCTTGGACTGGTAAAAGAGGGTAAATATTGTATAACTCTTCTCTTCCATTTTGCTCTGAATCAGACCAAAAACAAATCTGTGCCGATTGTTGTTGCCTTCATTTTGGTTCAATGCTTAACAGGGAGCAACTTGGAAGATAAGATACAGTTTTCCTGGATGAACCAAGAGGATGATGCAGAGGTCTGCTTACCTGCCCCTGTCAGTGTATGTTTTACGGTTCTATTGAAGAGTGCTGATTAGCTGGCTTCTGCTGGTAGGAGACGGCGTTGCCCAGTTCTTGGTATGAGGTGTTGTCAGTTTTGCACATGATGGCTATGCTGTATTTATCTCAAGCAAATAACCTGCTTCTTCCAAAGACATCACTTGAGGGATACCATTCTAAAGTTTCTGAAGGTCTGCAATACAAAATACATTCATCGCTGCTGCAGAAATATATAATTATCTTTTTAATGCTACAGAGGTGCATTTACAGATTTCAGCAACTGTAGTTCTTGTCAATTGCATTATGGTAATTATCCATCCAACTTTCAGATAACAAACGTGCTTCCGTTGAAATATTTCTCAAGGCATCTGGATTCTTGGAGTGTGCTATCCAACATGTTCTTCCAAGGATATCCCCAGAAAATAGGTGGGTGGAGTCCCTTCCCACTTGCAGAAGGCTTGTAATTTTGTAGTTAGCGCAGGAGTTATTGTTCTTAACTGCCATTTCGTGTAGGAAAGGTCTTCCTGTAGACTTATCTGAAGGAGTCCTGAAAGCGATCTGCATGCAAGCTCTGGGTCAAGTATGTGTTCCCCTCTTGTCTGTTTGCCATCCTTTTCTTCTCAGTTCATCCTTCTTGACAATAACTGCTTGAAATCCCACGATTCATGTGAAGATCAGGTCAACTGTCCACTTCATAGTTCATCATGCCACTCATTCACACCACATATAACCTCACATAGATGTCAGTTTTATCATTTATGGCTCCTTTTACCTGTTTTGCCATCTGAAGACACAAGCTAACCAAATTATGTCTACATAAAAAAAATGTCATGTTGCTAGGCAATTGATGTCCAACTTGGGTTGGCAATTGACAGTCCAAAGGCTACCCTAGCAGTGAAAAGGAGATTAGCATGTGAGATGGTCAAATGCTGGCAACAGGTACGATTGATCTTTTCGTTGTTTTGGTTTTCCTGTGTTCGATGTTCCAAACATATCAGAATTGCTCAGATGTTTGCACTTGTCAGTTGGCTCAGTTCATTTCTGTACTAATACTGACATTAGCAAGGATTTGCATAGCATTTGAAACATTTTAGTGATGTTTTGACCTCGCTGGTTCGTTACTGATACTATTGATAATAAAGATATGCATGGCAAAATGGGATGTCATATTTAGTGTCACCCAGAGGCAATGCTTCTGAATTTACAAAAGCTCTAAGTTGAACCCCCCTTGTAACGCTGTTGTAGTCTACAACTGTTGTGCTCCTAAAATTCATTTCTTGATGCCATCACGCCAATCTATGTAATACAATGAAAATTCTCATGTCCACCTAGAGCCCTGAAACTAATTAGCAATAGCAGCAGTGCAAGAGTTTCAAACAGTTAATCCAGTACTCCTGCCTTCCTAATATTGTCATGTATTTTGACAAATTAAGAATCGATCAATATATCTGTTTATACCCTTGGAATCATCCTGTATTTATTCGCAGGCACACGAAAGAATGGCGGATTTACCTCTGATTGATAGCTGGGGCGAGAAGCACAGGCTTTTTGTGACGTGGAAGTACATTGAAGCAAAAGTATGTCAGTCTTTTCACATTTCTTAAACATCATACTTTTCGTAATCTCTGTTTGCATGTATGTTTCTTATAAACCTTTTTTTTTTTTGTATATAAGCAAAGCCTGAGCATCAGAGTGTTAATCATATACCCATAAAAAAGATTAATAGCCATATAAGGTGGTAGAACTAAAAATGCTTTTGAGTTAGCGCCATCAGTTTCAGTATGTGTGTAAAAACGAGGCAGACAGCAAAAGGAGACAACTTGTGTATATCTCAACTAGTAAAATGGTATACAGGCTGCAGCATACTATTATCACGGTCTTATCCTCGACGAAGGCAACACGGAGAAATCCCACAGGATGGCCGTGGCAGCATTGCAATCTGCAGAGGAGTTTCTCAAGGAGAGCAAAGATGCGGCAGAAGCCTTCCACGCAGCACCTCCTGTTTCAAGGCAATGGCACTGCGTCCATATTATCCCTGTATTAGTTACCTGACTCTGCGTTGTGTTTCGTCTTTGGTTGATTGATCGAGTTGTCTGTGGTGTTCTAAGAACCGTTGGTTTTTGCGCAGAAGCCCGCCTGCTTGTGGATCGATGAAGTATCTCCACGAGAAGATCCAGAAGGACTCGTGCTGCAAAGTTCGCATCAACAGGGACCTCTACAGCAACGACAGGTGCTTGCTGTTACACTGATTTTGCTCCCAGGCAGGTTTACTTGCATTGTAGTTGTTGGTCTGCCTACAAGGCTGGCTGAAGCTGGGTCATCTTCTTGTTGCAGCATCCGCGAGTCAGTGCCGGTGCTGCCCGATTTCGCGGTGGCTCTCAAGCCCGCGGAGTACCGGCTCCCTGCTGTGACGGTAGGCGCGGCAAGTGAGTGACTAGAGGCAGGAGAACCGAACATGTTCCAATTCCAAGCTGCTCTGCTGTGCTCTGCAACGACGCTGAATCTGACACAATTGTGCAGAGCCGCTGTGCTGTGTAGTACGTGGTGTAACAAATATGGCCGCCGTGCCTCTAATGCAGTGTAGTGTGTGTGTGATTAGTTACCATTTATACTAAGCGAGGAATGAACGGGCTTCAAGTTAAAATTACAAGTGTATACTTTAAATGGAAAAGAAGTTACATATTATGAAAATATTTTCCGTAATGAATCATTTACCTTAACCATGTGTTATGAACCTATGTAAATATATTCATATATTGCTAGGCTGAACTAAAAAAAGTTTGGTTGGCTAAGGATGGCAGGTGGTTCTTTTTTGTAGGAGCTTTGCACTACAATAAAGGTAAATCGATCAGTGCTGTACTTTACAAAATTGATCAAAAACTACTTTGACTGATATAAATTTTTTAGATGTATTTTTTTTATGAAAGGAGGGAGTACATCTCATTTTTTTTTCTATACAAGAAAGTACCATTCCTTTTTTAAGCATAGTCGTCGGCTGACTGGCCTAGTCTAGTCACACTAGTCAGCGTGCCCTTGTTCGGCGACGCAGCCCAGCAGCGGCCCACACCACACGGACATCCGAGCAGCCAAGCCGTGAATATTGACTTAGTCAACACCTTGCTCCTCTTCCCCGCTTGAGTTGAATTGGAGACGCCGGCTGTCCGGCGCGGCGCCAGAGAAGAACTTGGCAGATGGATTCCCTGCGCAACATGGTGGAGCCAATTCGGGCGATGCAGATCCGCCCCGTGCTCGCCCAAATCATCACCCTAGGTGAGCCACGAGGCATACTCTACTCGCTCCGCTGTGCTCTAATCCTAATCGCCCCCCGTTCTGTTCCCATATAGTAGGAATCGATTTCCGTGCGATAGATGCAGTTTCCTTTTCTGGGATGAATTTTCGGGATATTTTGCACATACTCTGGTGGTTATTATTGAGGGCCTGTTGCTCGCAATTTCCACGCAAAGGATCACGTGAAAGATTTCTTCTTTTCCTAGAGAAAGAACAGACGACAGCATATATTTGTTACAGTAAATAAATTATACGTAATTAGGACGTTTCTTATGCATAGTTTATTTACATACAGGTGATGGAGTCTTGATTTGTTATAGGAACTAGGAAGGAAAACTCTGCTTGTAGAATCAGTGATTACCATCGTCTTTCTGTCATTGTACAGTGTACACAATTACACCCTCCTCTTAGTAGTTGTTGTTATTGCAATGGGCAGGGTGGCTTTTGGTTTCACATGCACTTTTGTTTACTTTTGTACTTACATGTCTACTTCTTTATCTATATATATCCATAGACCGTCAGTTTAACTTGCCTGCGTCTCTTAAAAAAAACTTGTATTCATGCATAGTCATGGCTTTAATTCTCGACTAGAATAACTTTACTAGGACTCTCAAATACCCCCATTTTGGAATTTCACAGGAATGATCCTCACGTCGGCATTGATCATATGGAAAGGATTGATTGTCGTAACAGGGAGCGAGTCGCCGGTTGTGGTGGTTCTATCTGAAAGCATGGAGCCTGGGTTTCGAAGGGTTCGTTCCTCCTTCCTGCAATACAATAATCAGAAATCCTTTTCCTTGTTTTACATTTTACATCCTACAGAATCCCCATGGATGCTAGTGACTTTTATGCCCAATTGTCTGTTATTTTTTTCTCTTTCTCTCTTTTAGTGCTATATGGCATGCCACAGCACAGGGAAGATTGTGACTAACATCATCAATTTCAGCAACTTATGCACAATACAAAATTTTGATTGTTTGTTTGTCAGAAATGTACCAGTTTCATCGAAAACTTATAAAATTTCCGTAGCCATTTTGTGCCATCTGATGATGGACTTAATTCTAGGACAGCACATTATATGTGGGCATTTTTACTCCATAGCTCTTACAGTACACTTCTAAGTTCTAAATGTTGTCATCTGTCTTGCTGCTGTCCCTGAATCATCAGTAGTTGACTGTTTTGTAGGGTGATATCCTGTTTTTACACATGAATAAGGAACCTGTCCGCACAGGAGAAATAATTGTTTTCAATGTTGAGGTAATTCCTACCGAATTCGTATTTGCTTCTTGCCGTTGTCCATAGCTTAGCAGCATCCGGAATTCTGAAATTTGATGGAATATTTTTCTTTTTATATATTTATTTGTGATGTATGCTTGTAGATGATTTGCTAGTAACCAATTTTTCATTTTATCTGTTATATTGCAGGGCCGTGATATTCCGATTGTCCATCGTGTGATCAAGGTAGCAAGCTATTTAGTTCAATCCTAATGTAGATTATATGTTTATACACCATACTTGGATTGTGGCTTGAGTTTGCTTGTGTCCCTTCATAGGTTCATGAACGCCATGATACGACAGAATTTGCTATCCTCACAAAAGGTAACCCCATTCTTTTCAACTGCTTTATTTTGCTCCATGAGTATTATCAAGAGCAGAAATATGGTGTTTGTATTTGATGGATTATTCTAAAGACACACTATACTCTGAATTGCAGTGTGTTACTACTGCTAGTACACTGATAAACTGTGTCTCATCAGGTGACAATAATCCTGGGGATGACCGAGTGCTGTACGCACATGGGCAGCTTTGGCTTCAGCGACAGCACATTATTGGACGGGCTGTTGGGTGAGTTTATCTTTGTCTTGACTCTTGAGGGAATACGTTACATTCATCATCATGACTGATGATTAATGATTGTTTGTTCCATCTGACTGCTCTTCCCTGTTAACACTTGAGCAGCTATCTGCCTTATGCTGGGTGGCTTACAATCGCCATGACGGAGAAACCAGTCCTTAAGGTATGACTATTCTGGTTTATTAGGCACATAGCAGTTAAACAAATGGAGTGCTGTAGTAAGAAAATTCCAATTATCAAGATATGTCGCTAAATTACAAAAGGAAATGTAACCGTACTTTTAATGTCGTCTCTTGTCCATCATAGCGTTACATTGCTTATCAGGTAAACTTGTGTCAGAGTGCCAATGCGTCTTGAGGCAAAATGGCAAACTCATCAGAGAAGTGCTTTTGTGTTGGACTGTGAGTTTGTTAGAAGTAATACAGGTCCTACACTGTATGTTTTTTTTTTTTTTTTACTGCTATCGTTTTTCGGTGCAGTACCTGCTAATTGGTGCACTAGGGCTGCTGGTGGTAGCATCGAAGGAGTGAAGCTGAAGATAGGATCGATGAACAGCGAGAAGAGTGTGCGGAGAGAAGTAATTAAATCTGTATAGCACCGGCAGGGGAGCTGATAGTCTGTAGAGCAACACGACTCACAACCGAGCTAAGACAAAATGGAACAAAAAAAAAGAACACTGGAACAGCATTGCATATAATGCCGAGTACAAGTAGAATCTCTCATCTCAGGAAACTTGTGTTCAATTATTCTCCATGTATGACAAAACAGATGTGTCATGTGCAATACAATCAGGATCAACGAGCAAACCAGTACAAACGCCTTGTTCGGATTCCAACTTTTAGAAAAAGTTGGAACTGTAGCGTTTCGTTTGTATTTGGCAAATAAAACGGCCCAACTAAGCTCAAAAGATTGTCATGAGTTACAACCAAACTGTATAATTAGTTTTTTTTTACTTATATTTAATGCTCTATGTATGCGGGTAAAAATTGATGTGATGGAGAGAGAGTGAAAAACGTTGGAAGTTTGGAGGAAACCGAACAAGGCCAAAGTAGTTTGTAGGGTATTTCTTGGAACTCTTATTAACTTCGCTTGGAGCAGGGGTGGGGGTTGAAGGGGGCATTCTTGTCGGTGTACATTCTGATTTAAGATTTATTCACTGCTGTAGTCGGCCATGTGCTAAAAACAAGCTTGTTCTTGTGACGTATGTTGAAGAAGAAACTTATTGTAACAAGAGACAATGTGAGGGCATGGAAAAACGACAGAGGATGGGACATGTAGGTGTTGCAATTTGCAAAGGCAAAGAAGCAATGCATGATCCATGGAGTAATATAAAAAATGCATGTGGTATTTCGGAATGGCACATCTTCACGAGTCTGGGCCAAGGTTTTTGTTACCGTTCGGGCCAAAAAAAACCGCCGGCGGGCGGTTTCGGCTAACCGGCCGGTTTAAATCGGTTACCCAAAAAAAACGGCCGAATTCAAATGTCAAATTTGAATTTTGAAGCAGGCTCAGTTCAAACGGTTAGGAGCGTCTTACCGGCCGGTTAGGGGCGGTTACCGACCGGTTTAAATGGTAACCGCTCCTAACCGGTCTGGTGTCTTATTTTTTTTTGGCTAGAAAAAATTATTTTTTTCGGCATCACCTTTGCAGAAATTCATGTCCAAGAGCACACAAAACCATAATAAATATTGTCACACAAATACATAGTGCATAAATATATAGTCGGTACCCACCGGCGGCTAACAAAGTCACACCAACGAAACAACAAATACTCCGATACAAATACATGGTCTCATGCACATATCAACGCTGCGATATGAATGGAAAGACCCCCATTCCGCACCCTTGCTCATACTCGGCGGTGGACATAAGATTGATACCTCGCACTCGAAGGAGGTCCGCCTTGAATTGTTGCCAAGTTTGGCCCGTCCATGCCGCCGTTGTCTCCCATTCTTGAACTAACATAGTGTAAAAATGAGGGTCCTCCCATTCATAGACCTATCTAGTCGGAAGCTGCATGCTCATGTCAGGAATAGGGTAGTTGTTAGTAACCGTGAGGTATCATTTGTAGGAGGAAGAAGAGTCTTGTGGAGTCTCGTAGTCCGTCGGTGCATAGGCTCTCCTCTGCGAAGGCGGCTGTCCATGGTCTTCATCCTGAGTAGCATGTGTGAACTGTGTCTCGCCTGCAATGAACCATAATTAGAACTCACATAAAAGAAACAAATATGCGTAAGTAGGTGCAATTGATACTTGTGAAGTGAAGACCACCACCACCACCACCACCACTACTACCACCACCACCACCACCACTACCACCTCCTCCACCACTACCATACCCACCACCACCACCATACCCACCACCGTCACCGTCACCATCACCGTCATCATCATCGCCGCCAGAGCCGCTATCTTGAGACTCGATACGGTGGACTACGCCGACCCTCATCGTCGTCCTCTGGCGTCATTTTGCTCACTACTTCTTCTACTTTTTTTCCTTTTTTTCCTTTCTTGGGGTTATGTAACACCCCTGGTGTTACGTTAATCTAAACCCACCATAAACCCACCATGTCATCATGTTATGTATTAAGCATCATGTTTATTAATTCATTAATCACCAAGTATCAAGCGCATTAGAGCATGTCATGGTGTAATGATCTTTGTATAAGTAATGTTTGGTCTTGTATGCTAAGCGTGTTTTGAGATGCTAATCATAATTAGAGAACCCTAATGTAAATAATTAAAATGAGTTTATTTAATTCTAGGGTTGGTTGCGCTCTTTATACCGTATGTGTATGTGTATGTCATTAACTTTAATTACAATTTTACTTTTTGTTTATAAAAGCAACCAATTAAAATCAACCTTGATGTTTGCAAGTGTTTGACTAACCCTGACTCACACCTCAAACATGTTTTACAAGTCAAATAATGCAAAAGAAAGAACTCAAGTTGAATTTGAAATTCAAACTCCAACCCTAGCTAGAAATGGCTAAGTGTTGGAATTTTTATTTCACTTTTAATTTTCGGGAGCTAACCGTAATCAATTTTCTAAAAATAAAGTTGCTAACCATTGGCACTATTTTAAAGTATAAACTTTGTACTTTGAAACTATGCCATTGGTTGGTTTTGAAGAGTTCCACAACATCATTAATTAATTGCCCAAGAATTCAATTTGAAAATCCTTTTCAAAATCCTCGAAATTCAAAAGGTATTTTACCCCTTTCTTAATTATGCTCAAAATATTCAAAATTTGGGAAAACTTTCAAAATACAGTTTGTGCATCTCTTTGAGCTCTACAACTTTGGTATATAAAGTTTTTCAAGTTTTTGAATAAAATTTGAAGTAATTTCAAAAGTTATTTGAATCGAGAAAATGTCCCCTTTTGAGTTTTAAACTACAATTCAAAAATTATTCAGATTCATGAAAAACTTTCTATATGAAAGTTGTAGATCTTGAAAAAATGGAACAACTTTTATTTTTGGAGATTTTCATCTTTTATTCAAAATTTTAAAGTAATTTTAAAATCCCAAAAGTTTGATTTTAAACCCTTTTCAAATTTTAAACTATAGTTTCAAAAATATTTGAAATTTGATAAAACTTGTTTAATGAAAGTTGTAGAGCTCATTATTTTGCACAACTCCTATTTTAGAAATTTTTCAAGTTTCTATACAATTTTGAAAGTATTTTTGTAAAAGGAATGAAAATATCCTCCGCTACAAGAACCAATAGAGAGGGGGTTCCTTTTCTCCTCCTCCATGCCGCACAGTCGCCGGCCGCCGTGTCCTTCTCGCGTCGTCGCCGGTGATCCCGCGCTGCCAACCACCTGGAGGGTTTTGCGATTTCCCCAGCCACCTTGCCGACCTATCCATACCCTATAAAGGTGTTGCGCCGGCCGTCGTCGTCCTCGTTTTCTTTCTCAGTCACCGCCGGCCATCATCACACCCGCCGCCCAAATTCGAGCTCCATGCTCCACTACCACCCCTGCCACCTTACCATCCACCCCGCTGCTCCCTGGCGTTCCGTTTGAACCCACCCTCGCGAGCTCTAGTGGCCAGAGCAGGCCGCGCTCAAGCTTCTTCCCCGACGGCGACCACCGAGCGCCGCCGTGCCTCCTGCAAATGGCTAGGGCTCACCGGAGTCTCTCCCACATAACTGTAGGCATCGCTAGCCTCGCCTTAACCCCACAAAGCTCATCGGCTTGCCATGGAACTCTTTATCAGCGTCACACTACAACGCCCATGTTACCGCCGGGCTTCGAAGCTGCGACCCGCCTCACAGGTAATACGCTATGCGCCGCCTCACCTTGGACTCAACCAACAAGCGTCTAGTGTTCGCCCCGATCTCCTATAGCTATCCCCGCCGCCAATTTGGTCTCTACCAAGCCGTAGCAAAGGGAACGCCGCCTTGCCGCGAGGGGACACGGCCATTGCTCGCCATTTACCGGTGTGCCACCCCAAGGTCCAACGCCCTGGGCTGAGGCTCGCAAGACCGCGGGGTCATGGTGGTGACCTTCCGGCGCCCACAGCCTCGGCCGTGGCGGCGAAGCCTCTGACCGAACCGCCGGCGGGCAAGCTGGGTCAAGGCGGCCAAAGGCGGGTTGACCCCCCGGCCCGCCCCGTCGGTGGGAAGGGGTAGAGAGAGGGAGGGTGAGAGGGAGAGGGAGAGGCCGGGCCGCAGCCAGGCCAGGCCGCTGTTGGGCGGTTTGGGCCGTGGGTTTGTGCGGTGGGAAAAGAAAAGGTTTTTCTTTTTTCTAAATTCTTTTTTTCTAAAGCTGATTTTCATATTTTTGCAATTAAATATTTTGGGCAACTAAAAATATAATAAAAATATGTGTGTGATCCTTGTGATATGCTCTTTTCAGGAAAAAATATGTGTTTGGCATGTTAAGTACTTTTGTTATGTTTAATAATTGCCCCTTTTAATTAATAAATGGCAAGTCTTTGATTTTTGTAGAGCAATATATTAATCCAAAAGGCATGAAATTTTAGGGTTAAGCTTTTCATGTGAAAAGTGACCTCCACTAATTTTTTGGTATTGTTTGGAGCAAGTTTGTTTTAATAATTAATTCTATCCTTGTTTAATGATTACAAAAAAAATAGTTAATAAGGTAACTATTTAGCTAATTAGTTGATTAATTAATTTGTTGATTGATTGTGGCTTTGTTTGAGGTCCATGAATCAGTAACCCCTGGTCCATGGCAGTGTTTTGTGTAGCTTAAATTAAGTGTAGAGGTTGATCTCATGTTTGATAATTAATAAAATGCCTAAAGTAATTAGTCATCATCACATGTGTTGTAGTAGTTAATTAATTAGTAAGTTTAATTAGTGGCTTTCAACAACTGTAAAAATGGTTAATAAATTAGTAATTAATCTTAATCATTATTAGTGTTGCCTGATTTTGGGATTGAGTGATGACCCTAGGTCATTAACCCTAATGACCTTCGGCAATTCAATTACGTTGATTGCGTCACTGTAGATTAATCGTAGTCGATGTTAATGATGATCTCTTAGCATAACTATACCATGAAGGAAAGTTGTACTCAAGATAATAATAAATTAAGTTGTTTCATTCATGTTGCCCTGCATCATGCATCATGGCATGCATTTCATCATACTTAAACATGCATCATTTCATGTACGTATAGTCCACGTGAGAGCGATGGCTCACGATGGTCAAGCTTCGGAGGAGGTTCGCGATGATCCAACCCTGACGAGATGAATCCCCGAAGACGTTGATGTCGAGATTAACCGCTAACCTTCTCTGCAACGTAGGCAAGCCCCGGATACATTAAACCCTTCCTTGAATTTCGAAAGTTCTTTATAATTTTATGTTGATGATATGATGCATTAGGTGTAGGAGTTGAGTGATATCCTATCTTGATGCATTTACCGTACCTTGATATACTATCCCTGAAACCTGTTTTGATTTGAAAATATTTAGTATATGCTTAGTCTTGCTGATAGCATAGGCTTTGCACATAAAATGTTTTTAAAAGTTGATCACAATATCCCCGTTGAGGGCAATTACGAAAACCTGATGTTGCTTATTGTTTATCCTTTACTTCGATCGAGTCGAGGATACTCAATAAGAACATAATGATGAGTAAATTGACACGCCGGTGGAGTGACTTGCATCAGGAAGGGCTAGTGCCCTGGTGTAGTGTCGTCCACTTGTGTCGGTTAAGGACCGTCCGTTGTTTGGCGCTGGGATCATGAGGTTATTGGATAGTACTAGTCGCATGCTAATGGCGGTAAGCTCCACTTGGACTATTCGTTACTAAACGGACAAGAAGCGTGTACCCATCCTACGATGCGCACCACCGCCGAAGTGACCGAGCGGTAGAGAGAGAGGTGGAGTCCACGCCCGTGCTGGTGTGGAGAAATCCGACCGTTGAGTTGATGTATGTAAGATGGTTAGTCATGCATACATTGTGTGGCTAGGAAGCCCCGGCCGGGTATATAAGCGATTCGAATCGTCGTTGCTCCACGATATGGGAGACTTGATCCGAGTCCCGGCATCGTAGTAATGAGGAAAGTTGCTGAGGATGGAAAGTTTTGGAAATCGAGATCTTGCTTGACAAGTGATTGCTCTAGACTAGGATAACCTAGATGGATAGCTTAAAGCTTAATGAAAATATCAGATAAGAATGAATAGTAAGGATCAACATTAGTCGCTTTTCCGCAAAGGTGTCCTTGATTCTTGCTAAAGCCTTACCTTGATTCCTATCAATCGGCATTCCGAAGTCTTCTCCCCTCTTTTCCGTCGGGTAAGTCTTGCGGAGTACTTTTGTACTCGGGGTTTGTTTGACCCATTGCGTGTGTTGACTAGTGTTTGACTTTGGTCATACCAGTGGGCTTGGCATGATCGAATATCTTCCGTCTACAAAGTTCTTTTCTCGCTTCCGCAAACCTAGTTAAGTTTTGTTTAATCAAACTCTGATCAAGTGTTGTAATTTTCTTTTGTAAATCTTCCGCTACTCTGTTATGTTTGTATGAATGGTTGTAATCGCAAGTTCTTTGTAAGAAGTGGATCCTGGAGGATCGTGGTGTCATCGGGGTTTCACCCGACAGAACATTCTGAGTTATGTGGTACACAAGTACGGCTGACAGAGGTCTTAAGGACAATGTCAGGTGCTTGTGGGCCATATAATTTGGAAGGTTCTGGCCACAGTTAGTTTGCCTTGGTCCGGTCCGGAACTTCCTCTTTCCTAGGTGGGTGTCACCCACATGTTTACTGGGCCCAATCACGATGGAATCATCTCCGTAGTAGCCCTGCGTAGATCTTCGGGATCTATTTGGTCTCTGCTAACACAAACAAAAATGCCATGAATAAATTGTGGTACATAAGTGGCTAACTCAAATATGAAAAAAAAATACGACAATATGGGAAGGCATAGGGACATCAACATCATCATCATCCTCATCCAAGACTGGATCCTGGTTCGATCTCCCATACTCCATCCATTCCCGAACCGGATTATCCCGATCATAGAATGAAATTTGCGCAAACTGGTCAATAAAATCACCTTCATCACGCGGCGGTCCGGGCCGGTGACCTCCGCAAGGCGTAGCCGAAGGTTGTAGTTGACATACACAAGCTTGTTTAGTTTTTTGTGCGACAACCGATTGCGAACCTTCGTATGGAGCAAGGCAAAAGTGCTCAGCCTCGCCGCATCCATCCGGAGGAGAGACACAGCGTGCAACAAGCCGCAAAAGCAAACGCCGCAACAACGGGCGGCGTGTTTCTACCGAAAAAGCATCCACCAGGCCGCAAGCAAGTGAAACCTATTATGTTAGGTACATATACAAAAAGAGAAAAAAAACGCGTGCGAAGAAATTCTTACATGGGGTTGTCTTTGGGTGCGTCGCCATTCTCATTGCCGATTCACTCCCAAACTCACCAAGCTTCGTCGAAATCTCGGCCTCTCCGCAATGCTGCGCGACCGCTATTTCAACATCCACCATGCGCGCAAATGCATCCTTCAATGCATTAAATATTTTCGAGTAGGATCCGGTTTGTATGCAAGCTTCGGATTAGGGACAGCGGTGCAACATTTGGAAAACAACATACGTTAAATATTAAATATAAACGGCTTGGTAAAAAACATAAGTCATGATCATACCGCACCAACATAGGTGCCTATGTAGACATCGAAATCCCGGCCTCGAGAGACTGTTTTGTACTCATTCCATGTTGCCACATTATTTGCG
This sequence comes from Chrysopogon serrulatus, assembly GCA_015844335.1. Lineage (NCBI taxonomy): Eukaryota > Viridiplantae > Streptophyta > Magnoliopsida > Poales > Poaceae > Chrysopogon > Chrysopogon serrulatus. The sequence goes on from JADLZL010007884.1 coordinate 79,963, forward strand.
AAGAAATCCTCGCATCTCTGTTTGACCATCCGGGAAGGCGTACACCACATCACACAAGTTCGGCCGCTTATCTTGATCGACAAAGCGAAGGAACTTGTACAATCGGGCCGCATCTTTGTGTCGATGATGTATTTCAATCCTTCCCACCACCGTATATTCGACAACCTTGCATGAGCATAACGACCTTCTTGATCCACGCCCACTTGCTCTGTAAAGCTTCGGGGAGATCCCATCCCTTTGCATGAATTTTTCATGTTTCAAATTAAAAGCTCTCGAGGAACATGTAGTTGGTCCCAAATCTAGTGGCATTCCACTTGACCAACTCACCACCAATACTTTTCTTCATCATTTCATTCAACGAACCATGGTTGTGCAACCAAGTTGAAATGCGCTTGCAAACCTTGATCATACCGGCATGTTCCAACCTCTCACCAATGTCCTTCAACATCAAGTTGATGGTGTGTGCAAGACAAGGTGTCCAAGCAATGTTCTCATGCTCCTCCGTAAGATGTTTGCATGCTTTCTTGTAGTTTGAACCGTTGTCGGTGATCACATGAACGACATGCTCGCATCCAATCTCGTTCACCACCTTACGAATCTCCTGAAAATAATAGGCACATTTATTAGTAACATCGGAAAGAATATGCAAGTGGAAAAAATTAATACACACATGTGGAAAAAAATAGGCGCATGTAGAAAAAAAATTACCGAGTAGAGGTATGTGGCCGATTGACTCCTTCCAGTCGCATCAATAGACTTGTGAAACCAGGTCACCACATTGCAATATATCGAGAAAGTTGATCACACTCATTCTAGTCGGGCCACCCAAGAATCACACATCAACGTGACGCCAAAAGTGGGCCAATCCTTCGAAACTTTGCGAACCTAGCCTTCAAGTCTTGCTCGTTCATATCAAGGTACTTGCCATCAATTTTCCTTCCAAGTGGGTGACGTGATCCCTTCACACCCGCAACAATAACCAAATCATTAGATTAAAGAAACAAAGGTAATGCAACAAGTTCTCCAAGTATAGCTACTTACCCCATACGTGTCTCTCGACCGTACTTACAAAGTACGGACTATCTTTGTGTCGTCGGGATTCCTAAAATATGGAACCACTTTCCCCAAGCTGTACCAATAGCTTCCCTCGCATTCTTACCCCTCTGCGTCCATTTGCCCAGTATCAATCCTTGGTTGCACCATTCCTCTCCTTCCACCGGCCGCCAAATTATAGTCCTCCACCACCACGGGGAGTCTCCCTCCGTGAACCCTGTTCTACCAAAGAGCCTCCCCCGCGAACTACCCCCTCCTCACTCGTAAGTACCCCCTCTCGCTTCCACCCGTTTCGGTAGTCATGTTCTTCTTTGGACCCGGCGGAGTGCTTCCTCTAACCGAGCTTCATATTCATCTTGATCGGGGGAGTGTTTCCCTCATTGCAGCCGCCTCTCGTGCCAACTTCTTTTCGAGCCGGTCGGAAGTTACCTTCTTAGTCCTTTCAATATCCCGCTGAAAATACTCCGGGACATCTGGGTTGCACCCTATTGCAATGCACCACCTCACCCCCTCGCCCGACCAAATGTTGTTTCAATCTCGTGCAACCACCACGATTTCGAACATGACAATAGTTGCATCGCTATACGGGAGCAAGATTCTCGCCATGTTCCCATATAATGTCTTTCTGTCTTCCTGACATTGTGCACCTGCGAACGAACATGAAAAAACACAAATGAACCAATCACATAAATAAAATTTACACAATGTCACACCTAAATAAAATATACGTAAACAATATGCCTAAATCATTTACAAAATAATACCTACACATCCTACCTCTAATCCTAAATCCTAAAGCAAAATAAACTACACATCCTACCTCTAATCTTAAATCATAAATCAAATCTAACCTAAATTCTAAACTAAATCTTTGCTAAAACCTATCTAAAGCCTAAATCAAATGATACCTACATTCTAAAAACCTACCTAAAGCCATTACCTACCTAAATCATACCTAAACCCTAGTCTAAATACCAAAGAAAACAAAAAAAAAGCTTACCTCGATCCTGGTCGGCTAGCCGCTTTCTTTCCCCCCGGTCTCCACGAGATCCGAGGCCGGGCCGTAAGCGCCCTCCCCTCCCGGTTAGCCCGGCCGGTCGGCGATGCCGTGGCCGGTTTCACAAGAGGCGGCGGGCGGGAGAGAGCGAGGGAGGGCGGATGAGGCTTCGGGGAGGGTTCGCCCCCCAACCCCCCGGTAGGCAATAAGTGCCCGTTGGGGCGGTTGGGCCTCACGGGCCTTAATGGGCCGGCTTTTTTTTTTTTTTTTTTTTTTTTCAAACTTCCAAACGTCAAAACAAATACTAAACGAACTCAAATTTGAAAAATTTTGACACCATTGGATTCTATAAATCATGAACTATTTTTAGGAATTTTTCTAGAATTTTTTTTTTTAAAATTCAAATTTCAAATTTAAAAAACCCTAGCGGTTTGAACCGGTGGTAAACCGAACCGGTCCGGTCCGGTTTGTTCGGTAACCGGCCAAACCGGCCGGTTTACCAACGGTAAAAAAAAACCCTGGTCTGGGCCGCCCAATCTGAAGGCAAATTGGGAAATCCATCCCACTGATTTTCTTTCTTTTTTTGAACAAAATCCCACTGATTTCCACGTCAAGCGCTTCCCGCCACCCATGGCGCCATCCCCCGCCGCCGTCGACCTCTCCCGAGAGCTCTGCGCCGCCGTCATCAAATCCACCTTCCGGCCCCACGTCCACCTCGCGCTCCTTGCCGCCACGCCGTCCCTTCTCACCGCCGTCCTCCACCGCCTCTCCCCGCTCCCCTCCGCAGCGCTCGCCTTCTTCCGCGCGCTGCCGCCGCCGCACCCGCTGGACGCCTCGCTCGCCCTCCTCCGACTCCTAGTGCCGCACCCGCGCCACCACTCCGCCGCGCGGGCCCTCCTCCGGGACCTCTCCCTCCGCCACCCGCTCTCCTCCCCGCTCCTCCTCCCCTCCATCCTCGCCGCCGCCGACCCCCACGTCCCCAGCTGGCTCGTTCTCGTCCTCGCCCAGTCCGCGCGCGCCCCACGACGCCGTACGAATTTTCGACCAGATGCGCGCGCGCGGCCTCGCCCCCGATGCTCACGCCTGCACAGCGCTCCTCACAGCGCTTGCCAGGGCCCGGATGACGGCCACCGCGCGCAGGGTGTTCGACGAAATGGCCCGGGTGGGGCTCCCCATCAACACGCACGTCTACAACGCCATGCTGCACGTGTGCCTCAAGGCCGGGGACGCCGCGACCGCCGAGGCGCTCGTCACCAGGATGGACGCGGCTGGCGTGCCCTTGGACCGATTCTCCTATAACACCATCATTGCCCTCTACTGCAGGAAGGGGATGAGGTACGAGGCCATGTGCGTGCGGGACCGCATGGACAAGGAGGGGATACGGGCGGATACCGTCACATGGAACTCTTTGATCCATGGCCTGTGCAAGGACGGCAGGGTGAAGGAAGCGGCTCAGCTCTTTACGGAGATGGTAGCAGAACAGGCAACGCCGGACAATGTGACCTACACCACACTGATTGATGGGTACTGTCGTGCGGGCAATATTGAGGAGGCCATCAAGCTCCGAGGGGAGATGGAGGCGGTGGGGATGCTCCCTGGGGTTGCGACTTACAATGCCATTCTCAGGAAGCTATGTCAGGATGGCAAGATGAAGGAAGTCCATCACTTGCTTAACGAGATGGACGAGAGGAAGGTGCAGGCTGATCATGTGACCTGCAACACACTGATCAACGCATACTGCAAGAGAGGGGACATGGCCTCAGCATGCAAGGTCAAGAAAAAGATGATGGAGTCTGGGCTGCAACTCAATCAGTTCACTTACAAGGCTCTCATCCATGGATTCTGCAAGGCTAAGGAGCTTGATGAAGCCAAGGAAGCCTTCTTTCAGATGGTCGACGCAGGTGATTTGAATGCATCTTATATCTTATGGTTCCAGTGAGTACCACTGCTAATTATTTTTTTTGAAGTAAATGGCAGGAGCTCTGCCGCTCAATTAAGTAGGAAAAGAGTTTTAAGTACAGACGGCACCTTAGATGCCTAACACACTGCTCCTTGGAGCAAAGAGAAAGGAAACACCCCACTGCTAGTTTCCCTGCACAGGAAAATTCATGGCCCTTTGTCTTTGCACTATATTCTCTTTTGTCAAGGAGGCAACCTGCTGCGCTGTCTTAACCATGTTTTCGAAGATCCTCCTATTCCGCTCCTTCCATAGATTCCACACGATGTAAATCACTATTCCGTTGAAACGCCTGCGTTCCTTCTTTGGCACCCTGCTTTATGGGCGTGTTTGGTTGCTCGTATTTCGCTGAGCCAGGCTGGTGGGATGCAGTTCACAGACGTTTGGTTGCCTGCACCTAGACTTGGGCCAGGCCCAGATGGTGCAAGATGCCTTCGGCGGCCAGGCCCCGAGGTCAGCCTGGCTCGCTAGCGGGCGCCTGCTGCCTTTGCTCGTGACTCATCACGGTGTGCTAGTGCTCGAGTACCGCCCCAACCAAACAGCGTCTCGTGGATGCTTGGGTCTGTAGCTGTTGGCAACCAAACAGCGAAGCTTGCATGGCTTGGGCCTGGCCCCCCGCGGCCTGCATTTGAGATACGAGACAGGCTGAGAGGAGAAGGCAACCAAACAGGCCCTATAAGTACCGCATTTGGCAGTTTAAATGGCCCTAAGGTCATTATTATGTTGCTTTCATAGGCAACCAGCTTGCAATGACTCACAGATTATCTTGCGATCATATCATAATTGTACCTTCTGATGATGTGGTTGCTTTTGTTGTATGCAGGTTTTTCACCCAATTATAGCGTATTTTCATGGCTTGTCGATGGTTTCTGCAAGAAGAACAATGCAGATGCAGTGCTACTCATACCTGATGAACTTATGAAAAGAGGCCTTCCACCAGATAAAGCAGTATATAGATCTCTGATTCGAAGACTTTGCAGAAAAGGGCTGGTTGATCAGGCACAAAAGGTATTTGACCAGATGCAAGGCAAAGGCTTAGTTGGTGACAGTCTTGTATACGCCACACTTGCATACACATATCTGATAGAAGGAAAGCCAGTTGCTGCTTCGAATACCTTGGATGATATGGCAAAGAATCAGTTGTACATAACGCCCCAGATTTACAACTGCCTGTGTACCTCTTATGCTGGAGAGAAGGAAACCCTCAATATGCTGTGGGTTCATGCTATCGAGAGAGGCCTAATCAGGAAGAGTGTGTACACACTGATGCACCAAGCAAGGCTGGAATCGACAAAGCTTCCAGTTGAGACTGGGGGATGTGCTCCTGTTTCAAAGTCAGACTATCTAGAGGCTACAGTTGGTACTTGAATACAACTGGCTCCAGGACATTCAGGGTGCAACCTTGATGCTGTTGTTCCATGTGTCACACCCAGAATGAATGAAAATCTGATGAAGGAATTCGACAAGGGATGAGATGAAATCGGCTTTGGATAGTATTGGGGACCTGAAGGCCCCGGGGGCAGATGGTATGGCGGCAACTTTTTTTATAGAAGCTACTGGGATATTGTGGGTGAACTCATGCTGAAAGAGGTCTTGGGTGTGCTGAACGGAGGCCCTCTTCCAGAAGGCTAGAATGGTACAACTATTGCTCTAATCCCAAAGGTAAACAACCCGGAGCATGTCAAGCACTTATGACGTATTAGCTTATGCATTGTCATCTACAAAGTTGTTTCCTGCCAGACATTATTTCGCCTGCACAGAGTGCTTTTGTTCCTGGCAGATTAATTGATAACACTCTCTTTGCATATAACAGTGGGACAAAGGACTTTTTGAAGTAAAAGGCAGGAGGTCTGCCGCTCAATTAAGTAGGAAAAAGAGGTTTATGTACAAACCTGAGGCGCCTAACACCATGGTCCGAAGATCAAAGAGGAGATTGGTCAATGAGGCGACATGCTGCACCATCCTATGCATATTTTCGAAGATTCTTCTACTCCTCCCCTTACACAAATTCCACACAATGTATATCACCATTCCTTTGAAACGCCTGGGACAAAGGACTTGGTGACATATATCTTTTGGGAAGAAGATGCAGTCACCATTTTAGCTCTGCTGGTACATGAAGGTATGGATGATATCATGGCTTGGTACTATGATGCAAAAGGTGGGTTTTCAGTGAAGTCTACCTACAAAGTGCACTGTGGTGATAGCCTGATGACGAGTCGGTGAGGGGCTGCATCTAATAGCTCCAATGAAATCAGCACTGGCCATATGTGTGGGGAAATGTGGAAGTTAAATTGTCCAAACAGAATTAAGCACTTCCTATGGAGAATGGCTCGTAATTCTTTGGCCTTATGCTGTAACCTCAAGAGAAGGGGAATGGATGTGGATACACCGTTGTTTTGTGTGCAGAAGGCTAGATGAAGATGGAAGCCATCTCCTTTTCAAGTGCAAGTATGTAAAACAGGTATGGTGTGAGATGAACTTAAATGAGACCAGGGAGCGTTTGGCTTCATATGTGTTAGCGAAGGAAGTAGCTGAACATACATAAGAGTTGACTGTGAACAGCAATTTAATGTCTTGTGTCTCCTGAATAATTGGTGGCATGAAAGAAATAGAATCAGAGAAGGGGAAAGGATAAGAGAAGGATGGGAAGTTGCTGTCATAACATCTAGACAAGCTGATGGAAACAATGAACTTGCAACACAAAGAACACATGGAACATCTAGGGCGGAGGAAGCAGAAGTGGCAGAAGGCAGTACCAGGAATTGTAAAGATTAATATAGATGGAGGTTTTGATCGAAGCTGCAGCAAGGGAAGCTGGGGTTAATGTTATTTTCGATGAGGAAGGCAGTGTGATTCAAACGAGGGCAGGGATCCTGGAGCATATCTTTGATCGGATGCACGCAGAAGTGACTGCCTGTAACGAGCGGCTGTACAATTGGGAGTTGCACGTATTTGTCTGGAGACTGACGCCTTGGCTCTGTCAAGTTCAGACCACCTACCGCCTTGCCATTTTGGGAGGCCTCATCTATGAACTCAGAGTTATTACATGTCCAGCGATTTAGCTGGCTTGGTTATTATTTAATGAAATCACTCCGGTTCCTTTCAAAAAATATTATCTTCATTTGCGTCGTGAATTGCCCCCATTGACCTTAGCTTTCTTCTCTGTGTTTTTTTTTTGAGTGGAACCTTTAGCTTTCTGGTGCCGAAGCTGTTTTGCTAAATTGGCAAAAATCTTGAGTTCAATTGTATGTTTTTTGGCCCAAGACTACTGGGCCGGCCCAATATTACCAGACCCAAGGCCTATGAGGAAGAAGATAAAGCTGTCCCATGTTTTGCTCTTGTTCGTCTCGTCCTTGTTGTCGAGGCGACGACACTCACTCGAGCTGGGAAATTTCACGGCAGCGATGTCACGGCTACTCCCTGCCTGCTAAAACCCTCCTGCTCTCTCCCTTCCCGGCGTTCTCGCCGCCACCGCATCCTCTTCCTCTTCCTCGCGTCCACATACGCACATCTGCGGGGAGAGGCGGTGCGGCGGATAACGCGGCGGCGTCAGGGACGACGGCGAGGGAGCGGCGCCTGCTCAAGGTGCGGGAGGAGCGCCGCCGCCGCGAGTACGACCGGGAGCACACCTACCCCTGGATGGGCCAAGTACGCAGCCTGTGCCTCCTTGTCCTTTCTCTCACACACGCTCACTATTATTGGCTGGATGTGCTCGTCTGGCGTCTGCTAGTATTTCTTAATGCTGTGCTACGGAAATGCAGGGTTCTGGAGAACGCCTGCAGGGATGATGAGGAGCTGCGCGCCATTCTCGGTGATAGCATTGGCAACCCGGAGCTCATGAAGCAAAGGGTGAGTGCTGCTGATTTGTTGCTTTGCTACCCTGATACACAGTACTTATGCCACGCCTTGTGTACGTGATTCACAGATCCAAGAAAGGGTGCGCAAGAAAGGCAGGGCTCAATTCAACAAATCCAAGACAGGCTCCATTGTTGCTTTTAAAGTCAGCTTCCGAGAGTGAGATTCTCTCACCCGCTATATATAGTCACGTTTGTGTTTCTCTGTTTGCCATGTCAAAGGATCAGAAGTGGAGTGTGCTAATAGTTCCTACAACACACATGATACTGTGATAGTTTCATCAATACCTGAGCTGGTTACAGCACACATGATACTGTGATAGTTTCATCTTAATTGGAATACCTGAGCTGGTTACAGCACGCATGATGCTGTGATATGTTCAGCTTCAGGAGAGAAGGAAACCCTCAATGTGCGAGGATGACTGATGTACTTGTAGCTTCATGTTCACATCAGCTTGTGGAATACTATGTGTCGGGGTTAATAGCAATCACATTTCACAGGCAGTAGATTTGATCCTTTTTGTCACACCATTCCTTCCCTTGCTCTGTGTATGCCTGATTCTCTGAGTCAAAATGAGCTGTGCCAATATCTGACTATTCATGTTGTTTCTTGTTATTTCCACTTTCAGATGCAATAGACCTTAGATCCTGACTTCTGTAGAAGCCGAGGGTTGATTAGATACCTGTTTTCCTTAAAAAGGAAGAGCTTTAGCAAGTTAACCTTTGACTGACATTTGTCCTTTTATATTATCGCAGCTTCAACCCGTTGAATTCATTCATTTGGTTTGAGCTCTTTGGAGAACCAACAGATCGAGATGTTGACCTGCTTGGCGGTGTAAAGTCGCGTTATACAATTTCATTGGATTCACCTTATTCAGAAAACAACATACTGTCTTGACATGAAGTGTTCTTTACAGGTAATTCAGGCTTGGTATGTCATGGGAAGGCTAGGAGCTTATAATTCTTCAAATTTGCAGGTTGGGTTCAATCAAATTTATCTTTTTGTTTCCTTTGTTGGCTACTTAATTTGTCAGCTCTTTCGAAAACATGTAATGTTGTCAATTCCAATTTCAGCTGGCCAACTCAATGATGGACTATGACCCTTCATATGATTCTGAAGAAGCTTCTTCAGTGATGCCATCATCTTTCCATGATATCAGTGATGTCGAGTTCCAAGACAATTGGGCCAGGGTTTGGTGAGCATTGGAATCATTTGACAGTTTGAGCACTTATAAAAGGATGCACACAAAAATTCTTAAGTTCCCCTCACTTTTTTGTCCCTTTCAGGGTGGACCTTGGAACCTCGGACTACCTTGGCTTGGATGTATTACTAAACTGCTTAACACAGTTGAGCTCAGAGTAAGACATTTCACTGATCATTAAAATATAGTTGCAATTTGCTCCTGAAACCTTGGAACCTCGGACTATCTTGGCTTGGAGTATGTAGCTAGACTGGATCTGTGAAGATTAACCTAGAAAAGAGTCAGAGAGACCTTTGACCACTCTAGAAGGGTATATACCTCTAAGTGTTAACTAAAGTAATTTTTTACGCTCTTGTCGTTGTAGTACTTTGTATTCCTTATGCTAGCTTTATAATCTGGATATACATGACCACACAACATCACTTCAAAGGTGGCCACATGCTTAATGAAATGATATATTGAGATTTGCACCTTATTGCTCAGGCTTGTTCTCTGACTGCACTTGCAGGCACCTGGGTATCAAACAAGTTGTTTTTGGAGGCAAGAAAATGGGTGACTGGGAAGAGGGCATGACGAGCTCAGATTATGGATACAAGCACTTCAAGATATGATCATGGACACATGACACGCTATGGCGATGCAAGGCTGGCCGAGAAATGTGAGTGAGGACTGACTCAAGACTGCCTGTATCTCGATGTGCTCTTGTATGTAAATATATATATATTTGAACTCAAGGCTAGGAGAATAGGAAAAGACGGATGCACGTCTTGTTTCAGACGTCTGTTTCTCTATAATGATTCAAGGCCAAGTATGACCTGTGTTCTTCTTGCAATGTCAGGAAAACTTAATGAGTCAGTCAGGTGATTTTTACATATCGATCAAAGTGAACAAGGTACCACAGTTGATCACATGCTTTTGCTACATCATTCTTAAACCTGGGAACAAGTTGCAGACAAACTAGCGTCGTCTTGGCGCGTCGTTTATACGTTTATACAGTCATGGCGGAAGGCCAGGCTGCACGAGAGGAAGCTGTTAGCCAGACCGGATGATACTCCATAGTCTTATCAAAATGGATCCATTGGTACCTGCATTTTGCCACCCTTTTTTCCATAGTATTCCACAAGCTGATGTGAACATGAAGCTACAAGTACATCAGTCATCCTCGCACATTTGCCACCATCACATAGATCAGCTCTCGTGGAACCCTAAATGTTGCAACCGCTCTACAAATAAAGCATACAAGTTCAAGCCTATACACCATTTCCCAAATCAATGAAACAAGATGCCGATCCTACATCATCACTAGCTGCTAGTCCTCTCCATGCTGTTGGTCCTAGCATTCTCTCGCATCTTCTCCACAATATGCCTCCCTTTCTCTTCGATGGTCCGCCTCTTCTCCTCCAGCTTGTCTCCCATCCTCTTCCCGAAATCCATCATCCGAGCTCGCCTCCCGCCTTTTCGCTTCACATCCTCTCCAACAGATGATGCTGACACCTGTGGCTGCTCCCCAGCTGGTATCACCGCCCTCAGAGATGTGGACATGGGAGACGCAACTCTGCTTTCTGAAGCATCTTCCTGGAGTTTTTCTGTGACCAACAGCGGCTTCCTCAGTTCCTCGCTATGGACAGATTCACTAACTGGAGAAGTTGAAGGCTGGCTCTGCAACGATGCTTCTGCCATAGGCTCTTGTTTTGCCTCGTCAATGGATGCCATTGCTCTCAATGATTCCTCGCTCCCACCTGATGAGTTGCGTGAAGTTGGCATTGGCCTTTTGCTACTAGCATCATCCTTCGGGTCACCTTCCTCAAGGTGAGTTGGTACTGTAGCTGTGGCATGGGTTCTCACCTCAGTAGGCTCGTGATTTAGCCAAATAAAAGGAGCATCCTTGCGAGGTACCCAGTCATCCTTTTCTGCTAACATCCATGGCATGGAGATGCTCTCACAATTCGGAAGCACTAAGCTATCACGAAGCGAAGCCTGAACAGTGAACCATGTTTTACAATAAAAAAAACTTTACCAAAGCAAGAACATGCTCAGAGCAAAAGGCGCATTCAATACCTTGAATCTGTTACCAATAAGTGCAGCAATATGACTGTTGGTGATTTTCCTATCCCCAACAGAAGATTCCAAATCCCATTCTAGATCAGGCATTGACGTAAATCCGTACCAAATTTGATCAGATGGAGGGGGCTTGATATGTATCCGCAAGACACCTCGAACAGATGAAATCCTTATTGCCAGAGAAAGAGGAACCTGCAGCAGAAGGAAATCCATCATACAACATTTCTAGTCGCACTAATAATAGATAAGTTTTTTAAATTAAAATTAAATGTCTTATTTCTGGGGGCACTCGTATGGGTATGGCACACTGGTAGAGTCCAGGTTTGTGGGGGTAAATGAGGTCAGAGTTCAAGTCTGACTCCTTGCCATTTCTAATATCTTGTATGCATAGAAGATACTTGTACAGTTTTGAATACTTGAATCAGCTCCTATCGGGAGTTGGAACAAAGGTGAAATGATGCAGAAAGTGCAGCAAAACACCTGGAGACACAGAGGGAGGAGCAAACCTGCGAGACATGATCAGCTATTGAGTGCAAGATAGTTTTCCATCTTGATATATATGCCGAAGTCCATCCAGTGCTCTTTGACTGACTTGATGCATCTGTTACACAAGCATTGTACCATCACATCCATGATCCAAATCAACGTTTGATGCATCAGGTTTTTTTTTTCCCTTTTTCTTTAGTATTTTCTCTCAGCAAACTAAAGTATTTTGTCACAATTAAAGCAATATATCAAACTACAAAACAAAGAAAAATAAGACAACAAATTCTAGGGTTAATTGATGCAACCATTTGCCAGAAAACAAAGAACTATATGCAATGTATACCTCAAGCCTGTACAATCATACATAAGAAAAATAAGACAACAAACTTCTTAAGGGTTGAAGACAAGAATTGATACAACCATTTGGCAGAAAAAAAGAACTATATGAATTTATCTTTATTGTCAATAACCGTTGAATTACTTAAGAACAAATAATGATTCCAGTAGGTATATTAGTTTTTAATTAAAGTTTTTAATTAAACAAGGAAATACATAAGAAAATTGAAGAGACCTGTATCATCATTTTCCCCAGTCGAAGAAGCTGATTTATGTGAGCCTTTAAATTGGTTACCATACTGTTCAATGCTCTCAAGAAGATCAGCATTAACATCTCCATTAGCATCTGCTCCAAAATTACTTTTCATGATGTCCTTTTGCAACTCTGGTTCCTGAACCTCAAGCCTTGTTTCAATGTGCAGCAGTATTCCACCCGAATACTCAAAGTCAACTTCAAAGGCCCATAATTCATTAAGATCAAGAGGAAGGACTCTCATTGCATGCACATAAGGTGGAAGTTCTCCAAGGCTAAAGTCCGCAAGTGTAATTTCACCCACGTAAGACGGGGTCCTCATATTTGACAAAGTCCTCTGACCAAACAAAAGATCAATTAATAAAAGCTATTGATACAAGTGTATTTAAAGTGAGCAGTATATCAAACCTGAATGCGTGCTTTGATGGCCTTGTTTATCTGATCACTCATTTTAGCATCGAAAAACAAACGTGATGACAGGAGGTTCCAACAAAGTGTACCTTCATCAGCAACTCGATCATCTGCATTGACATCAGGTGTAGTTGAAAGCTGTCCAGTTTGATTCAATGCAGCAGGTGGGGCAGTAGCTTTTACAGTATCTTGTGATGAACTGCCACTGAGCTTGTCCTCTTGTGGACCTATTAATGCTTCAATAAATGGTGCGCCCTGATAGCTGCGCAATTTATCGAGTATCTTTTTTTCACCTTGCACTGACGATCCTGAACTTGTTTTGCTCTCTAAGGCAGCCTTAGTAGATGCCTTCTTTGCCAACTTCTTGAGGAAAAGACGCACTTTTGAAGATCCATCAGTCTTTGATGTCCTGTCCATAACCTCATGGTCCTCACCGGAGAGTATTGGAGGCTTTAGGAAACATGGGTATTCAGAATTTAACGATGATATGTAATTGAGGAACTTTTCGTTGAGCTTGGCATGCCAACTTAATTTTTCCTTGTCAGCAGTAGCTGCAATACGGAGTGCTTTACACCATGATTCCTTCTCCCAGGAAGTGTCTGTATAAAGATAGCACACCTTGCTTCCATTATAAATCTCATTGTCCTTGCTTTCTAATTTTATTGGGTACCTCTTAGCCCTGACAGTTAGCAACAGAAGTAAAGTTACATCAAGAGTGAAGTAATATAAGTCAATGATCACAATCAATCCTGAAGAACCTTATAGGCAAAGAAAGTTGATTGACAAGCACTCTTAACTACATTTTAAGATGAATTTCATTTGTATAGAAGTTCTTTGCAGAAATAAAATGGACTTAAGGTTAGCCGATTGCAACATAAACATAACCCTAAGGCAAAGCTTCCAATCTCCATATTATTTAATAATATATACTTAAGAACACAGAATCAAATTGAACAAACTTTTCATGTTTACATGACAAGCAGTGGTTGATGAGTAACTGACAAATGGTATTTAGTTTGCTAGCACTAACCATTTACGTGAGGGCATACTTGACGCAGAAACTGCAAGGACTGTGCAGTTCAAAAGCTCAATGGTTGCTTGGAAGCCATCAGGACCAGACAAACAAAGGGAGTGTCCCTTGATTTTAGCCATCTTCTTTGCAGGGAAAACCTCCACAATACTCTTCTTGTCTTTTGTCTCTTTGGGACCTCCAACTGATAAGCGTTCATTACTAACTTTTGGCATTTTTTCTGGCTCCAGTATCCACAGAGAACCCTGAAAACATATAACAGCACCTGTCAGTGTCAAAAGGTAATCTAGTTTAAAACAAAATAGAGGATAAATGTGACACACAGGAGCTTTCAGTGACAAAACAAACAATTGGTACAGACAAGGGGGGTTTGGAATCAATTTGCAGTAAGAATAAAGAAAGCAGCAGCACTAGATTTGTGCATAGCAGGAACTCAAAATTACGATTGGGACAGACTCCCAAACTATTTTTGGGAAACGAACAGCAGGCAACTGGGGAGAGAATTAATCGACATGGATGCACGCATCAAGCAGAAACGCAAGCAAGCTAGTGAGGTAGAGCTACAAATGGTGGCAATCATAATACACGCTCCTGGAGCGAGCTCCTCTCACTCGAAAATCAAGCTTCAGCCGAAGATGCGATGGATCCTTCCTAGAAACCGCATCTCCGCGTAGCTCCACAGCAGCAAAGTCAGTTACTCCTCTCCGCCGCTACGGGCGGACACGAGCGAGCAAGCCGAAGCGAAGGGAGAGGTAAGCTAGGCGCAGGAACAGGAGGAACGCGGCGTCCCCACTCACCTGCTTCTCGTAGGGGAAGGAGCGTTCCCCGGCAGCTCGTTGGCGGCTGGCGGCGCGTCCTCCGCCGCAACCTGCCTACGGCGGAGGCGGCGGAGCAGCAGCAGGATCGCCGCCGCCTCGAGCGCGGCCAGCGCCAGGGCGCCGAGGAGGAAACCTAGCAGGAAGGGCAGCAGCGCCATCGCCGGGCGCCGGCGACGTGGTGGGGGACCTGAGTGTAAAGCTTTTTGGGCGAACGAGGGAGCGGATTGTAAAAACTGAGGGGGCGTTTTGCTTTGCCGCGTGTTCGTTTGGAGTCGTGGACTGCCTGCCTTCTTTTCCTTCACTTTTTCTTTTCCTTTTTAGCGTCTGTGTGTGAGAAGCGCGGAGGAGAAGCGCATGGACGCGATGACGTGTGGGTCCGGTTACGTTAATGGTCTTGGGCCCACTTGTCGGTGCTCGCTCCAAGCAACGGTTGTGCCTTTCTTTTACTCTTTTTTTTCCTTTTCGGCCCTAGCTTGATTATTATGTATTTCTTATTTACAGCTCCTATACGTAGTGTGTGCCTCTGTGCCTGTATATATAACTTGTCAATTTTTTGGGATGGCTCCAAAACTCTAGTAACGATAAGCAATGATAGCGAGGGATTAAGGCGTTGAGGTTTGAGAATACAAGATGGACATGACTAGTAAAGATGGAATAGAATTAGACTAGAAGAGTGTAGAGGATGTGACGCAATTGAGGTTGAACATCATTGGCAACATAGGGTTTGCAAAATGAAGCACGGTAGAGAGGAGGAGGGCACAAAGAGTGGTCTATCGTTCATAATACAACAGGATAATAACAAAACTATGGGACATGATAGCAATTAGGAGGCAACATGACTTATTTTTTAGCATAACTTGGCGGGTACTCTGCCTTTTCGTTCAGTAACAAAAATATCTTTTTGTGTGTGTTGTGTTTATGAAGTCAAGGTATATGCTTGTTTAGAAGGGCTTCTTGGGTTTAAATTATGGCTTTTCTAACTTCATATGTGACGTTGCGTCGAACACTAGCTCAAGAAAAGAATTTGACGACAGAAGCTCTAAGGTCATAAACTGCCTTTTGTTTCTAGGAGAGTGAAGCTATTTAAGAGCGCGCCTAACGAGATAAGTTGGCCAATAATTTGTGTAGAAGCATTCATCGAAGTGACACTTTGTGAGAGATGAGCACCTCCAAGATAAGTTTCCTTGGATCGAGGAAAACAGGGGAGAAACATGCAATTCATCTGTGTATCCTCATCATAAATAAAAAGGATAAAAGAAATTGACACATGAAACATGGATGGCTAGTCCGCTCCATATATCTATGGTCCGTCTGAGTGGAATTTGACTGTTTGTGCTTATGTCCGAGACTGACGGAAAGAGAGTGTTCTCCATCCCTACTTTACTTCTTGTCCCTTTTTTTCATCAACAGAAAGGAGTTGAATGGAAAAGAAAAATGCATGGCATTGGCATCTATATGTCATGTCATACATGATATCAGGATGGTGTGCCCTGCTATCTGATCGAAGAGCGATGAGCTGTGAAGAAGTTGAAGTCAGGATGGTGTGCCCCCACTTGTTTCAGCCAAGAGGATGCCGCCCAGTAGAGGTCAGAATGGGATGATGAGACTGATAACCTGCTAGCACCAGCAGCAGCAGCAGCAGCAGCAGCAGCATTTGGTGATCTACCACCACCACCACCACCACCACCACCACCACTACCAGCAGCAGCAGAAGCCATGTGATGCGGCTCCGTCCAGAGCCGCTTGCCTGCTTCCATTCTGTAGGTCGCCAGTCCGAACGGGGAGAGCGCCGCGGTCCTGTCGCCACCGCATCTCACAACAATCTCGTCTGCAATGCAACCAACCCATCATTTCAGTTCATCTGTTTTGTCCGTGCCAACAATCACCGTCGTCACAACAAACACACTTTCCATCATTCATGCATAGAATAGAACAGAACGGAAGGGTACCTTGAAACACCGATGAAATAGAATGGTAGGTAAGGAAACACGCAGAAATTCCCTTCAGGTTCCCATGATAAGGGATATGGTAGATAGGATACCTGATGAAGGATAAGGTGCAAAAGTGAATATGTATATCTCAACTACATCGCTTGTTATCCAGAATAAAAAGAAAAGGCAGAATCAAAATGCACAGCTCAAGAAAAAGGATGAATCATTAAAAGTATGTATAGCTTCTTAGCTTCTTCAAGTTGCTGGAATCATCTCATTCTCAAGTGTCAAAAAGGTAACAGTAGATATTTTTCTGACATAATCCAAGACGATTGCATAGTTCCTTTTTATCCTTCAAGTTTAATTCTCTTAAGGAAGTAAACAAACATGTCTGGTACATACAAAAGATGGATGAAATTCGGTAAAAAAATTGAAGTACCATGCTACCGATAGCCAGCTTGAAGGTGACAATTCTGCACTGTTCAGCGATGTCAAGCACGGATAGTCTTGCGCCAGCTCTGCCACCTGATCGTCAATAACACACACTACTTCAGATTTATTTACTGGAGCATTGTTGTGTTACTATAAATTTGGTACAAAAATTGAAGTACAATGCTTGGAGTGTATATAATATCTATCTGCGTTCAGGGATAACAATAATAATATACCTTATCTGCGAGAGGAATTCTCTCATAGGGTGGGTCGCATTCACTGTACTGGAAATTCAGGTATCCACCTTGCTTTGAACGAACAGTAGGATCTTCCAAGTCTTCGTGGCTTGAATCATATGATGACGCAGCATCCCAAGACCTGGAATCTTTCTCACCGATGCTATTATCATCACTCCAAGAATCAGTCTCACTTCCCATGCTCCTGCTGTGTGGGTTTTCGTCAATTCCAGGCATATGCATGCACAGGAGATTGTTGGTCAGTTCCTTCCCAGAGAACAAAAATAAAAATCCTGAAATGTAACTCATGAGAGCTAAGCAAGTCAGGCATCAATTCAGATAATAATATAAGGAGTAAGGGCGGCGAACCTGGGGACACCAGCAAGATCCTTGGCGGTGTACATCTGAATAGCTGATAGGTAGGGAACGAAATGCTGGGTGATAGCCTTGCCCGTCGTCTGAAGATGGACAGGAACAGCGAGGCCGTACGCGCTGCTCTCTGAATAATGCTCCCACAGATCCTCCAAGGTGAAGTAGTCGACCGAGTCTTTCTTCTCCAGCTGCCAGACAGTGTCTGGCCCTCGGAAACAGTCCTTGTAGATAAAAATGAGAATACAAGCAGTAGAATTATTATTGCGGCATTGATGAGAACAGAGCCTGATGGTTCTGGTAACACTAGTAGAAGAGAAAAGGATGGAGAATGCAAATGCAGGAGCCAGCAAGCAAGCACAAAATTGGCATGAGTGGATATTAGAGGTGTCGCCTCACCATGGGCGCCGATCGCCACGGCAACCGTGGAGTGGCGGCCTTGAGGAAGACCTCAAGATTGCTGCTCCTGCTCACCATCCTCCCTTCCTCAGTCACTCTTTGAAGTTCAACACAGCACAGCACAGCACAGCACAGCAGAGGAGGAATGCAATGGCTGACGCCTGTATATTTATGCTTTGTTTAGGTGATACGAAAGAAGAAGACGAAGCGAGAACCTCATCCACGAGCCATGCAGCACAGGTAAAGCGTGCCAGTCATAGGGCTAGCACATTCATCATTGATCAGAGGCAGAGCCTGCTGCTGCTGCTGGTGGTAGTCAAAAGCCGGGTGGATAGCATAGCATGCAGTAGCACAACGAAATGGAGATGGATGGATAGAATACAAATACACATACAGTAGTGTCTGCAAGAGGTTTCACAGCACAGGACTTGATCAATGAGCTGAATGCACAGGACGTGATTAATAAAAGGAAAAGGCCGCCTCGATTTGCTGCACCCAGTGACAGTGATACTATGGCCTTGGCCCTTGGGTGAAGTGCGGCGTTGAAGTTCAGAAATGGCTGGCGGCTGGCTGGCTAGGCTCGTGGTGCTATTGCACTTGCACTTGCACTTGCAGGGCCAGGGATGGTGGAATTAATGGAACATGAGATGGGAAGGAAAGGGCTGGCAGGAAGAAAAGAAAACAGGAGGCCCTGCCCTGCCCTGCCCTGCCGTGCCGTTGGAATGGGAATTGGTATTGGTAGTGTGGGACAGCTAACCACAGCCACAGCCTGCCAGACAAGACCAAACCAAGAAGACTAGTGTAGTGGCAGCGGCTCCAAATAAGATTTGGCATTAGTGGTGGAGACCCAAAATTGCCTAGGCTCCCAAGAAGAAGAAGAAGAAGAAGAAGAGCAGCAAGACATATGGGATGGGAGTGGGACCTACACCAAGCTAACCTTGAGGCTGAGGGAACCCAAGAGCGGAGCAGGGCGCTACCGCAGCCCGCAGCCGCACACAAGAACACAACGAGTGGATGAAAGAAGACGAGGGCTGCTGTCGCAACGCCACGTGTCCCACTCCCGCCCTTCACAGCAACCGTGGTGCTCCTTCTCCGGCAGCTCCACGCGGCGGCCACCCACAGTTTCAGTTACCAACCATGAAGCTGCAGCAGTCCTGTACTGCATCAAGTCGTTCATATTCATAAAGGAATTTTACAATGGTTGAAAAAAACATGAGTCATCCATTTAATGAGATCAGTGCAGAAATAGGAGGTCCCTCGTGCCCTATGTTCACAAGTAGTTGCTTGTTTCTACGCCTGACTATGACAAGGCCTTGTTGTTCTGCTGTGCAGGTTGATCTTCTCAAGAACCAGAAGTTTGATAAGGTGGATGTCACCATACAGCCCGAGGAATTGGAGGTCATGGACTTCTTTTAGTTCTCGGATAAAATACCTGGCTTCATTTCCCTAAGCTTGACCTGTCATGCACATAAATATTAGCATTATCTTTCAGTGAGCCATATGTGAAAAGCACCTGTACGTCATGAACAATTAGACCCATTTTTAAATATATCTCAACAGCTAGCTGAATGAATAAGTACCTCAAAACTCCTTTCCTTCATAATAGAGTTCACCATGGCTAGTCAATTTAGACTTTGTTTGATACTTAAAGAAAGCATCATGCAAAACCTGCACACAACAAATCGTGTCTTGAGTTAATAGGTTGAAACCGCGTCTGAAAAGTTGGGACAACTACACCCTGCCACATCATTACACCCTACCACATCATTACCCTTCAATATCACTGTTAGTAACCTAAATGTAGAAACAACATGCCACAGTGCTCCAAACAAAATATTTTAAGCATATGAGAGAAAAAAACAACGTAAGAGACAAATATAACCAATTATATAAGGTACATTACAGATGAACACTAATCAGTACCCTATATGTATAAACAACAACCCACAATAAGGACACTAGCGAAGATGCATAGATTAAGTTTGCAAGACAGTCAAGTCAATACAACACCTTCTGTTAGAATACACTCTCTCATAGAGAAAAAAGCAGGGGAAGGCAATTGTATAAGCATAGCGATAGAGAAAAACTTAAAATAGATGAGGCCTTCTAGGACAAATTAAAATGCTTTAAATAGGACTCGACAGGAACAAACTGACCTGATAATCTATATCCATCTTTCCGATTATTGGCTGCATACACTCACGCTGCTTCTGCTTTAGTTTTTTGCTGTCCTCCTTCTTGATATATGCCTGAAACAGTATTTAATGATCTGCTTATATTTGTAAATTGAAAATAAAGTTTCGACCAATCCACAACTCCTAGGCTCCATGTGTCCCAAGCAAGTACTAGTAGCCAAGATATTAATGTACCTGTTATTTTTTCTATTCCAGTAGCTGCAATGAAGTCACGGAGTTGGAAAGGTTGTTTCTCAATACCTCTCTTCCCCTGGGAAAGAAAAAACATGAGGGCGTAAAATCCGATATGTGAAAGGTAAACTCAAAAAATACAAATGTTACAGCACTGCTCAAGATAACATAGAATCAAGGTGTGTGACTTAAGCAAGGCTAATGCACACAGGTTACAAAGGAATGTCAAAAGACCATAGATCTTAGGGAAACCATAATCTCACCAATGCCTCACCTAAGTTAACTAGATTAAAAACCCTAAATCCATACTACAGAAACCACTCAAGTACTGTATCACCAAGCTCTTGCTCCAAGGTTGTTACAGCATCCCTGCAAGAATTTACATATCTGTATAAGAGGGGCGAAACCTTATTGATATTATGTTCCCTCAACCCTTCAACTCCCAATCCTTCTGAGAAGCATGCCGTATTTATTAGATATAATTAATTGATATATTCTCGGGTTTTCCAAGTCAATAATAAAGCAGAATGATTAGCACAATTTGCAACTACTTCTACTTCACTAGTAAATGTACTGCTTTAGTTGGAAAAATACTTTTGAAGGAGCCTGGAAGCACAACTATTAAATTAATTGAGCAAATTAAAACAACATGGTCCATATTCAAAGCAGACAAATGACAAACCTGCAGAAATTCCCTCTTTTGACACCAGTGCCTTGGGACAGGTACTGTGTTCCTGTAGGACTTCAGACAGACTAGTAACTTGGGATTTGATGCAGTAGCATCCCATACCTAGCAACACAAGCACAGTTGTATCAAACGAAGACCACCGTAAGCAACCTTACAGTAATAGATGGCATTAAGAGTTAAACACATGCACAAAACACAGAAATAGTTTAGCAGGTTCTTTTGTTATACTTACTTTCTTGAGTAATACTAAAACCAACTTTCATATTTGTGTTAACACTATTGTAAATTGTAATCATGGTCTGCAGATGTGTTTCTGTAAAGAGTAGGGGAAAAAAAGCTACATAATTCTCTAGCTATCTACCCAAATCATAACGATGCTAGAATCTAGATGAGTTGTAACTATTACATAGGTAAAACAGAAAGGCTCAATAATGTCATACACAACCTTAATGAGCAATAATAATAGGGGCAAAAAATGTTACTACTGCACGTCTAATGGTAACAGTAAGTTGATAAATCACATGCCTGAAATCTAAAACAAATTGTTATAAGCACTTCTACTTGAGCTATATCATCTAAGGGCATAGATCTTTAGACACATCTCTGGATTCACTTCGGTTCCAAGTACATGATGCTACCATCAGCAGTTTTTGCAATGCAATTCTAGGTGGATAAATACAGTAGGAAGCAAAATCAACCAAGGTTAGACATTAAACTTTCCAGAGCAAATATAATAGGAGGCATTACCTCAACCACATCTGGCCTGGCGCATATCTGTTTCAGTTCTGCAATCTTCATCCTCCATTGCAATTGGAAAACAAAAAAAAGAGATGCAATTTTAAGGCAATGACTAATGAGCACACAACGTAATCCCTGATTCGGTGTAACAATAAACAGTCAGAGACGGAAGAACGAACTTTCTTCTGCTTATTGGATACACCCCTTTCCTTCTTTTGCTGGGCCTCCGGTGTGTCATCGTCTGAGTCAGATCCACCCCCCTTGTTTGACGCATCAGTGCCAGCCTCATCCTTCTTCTCACCATCCTACCAGCAAGATAGGAACCCAACAGTCAAATTACAGAAGAGCATCAAGAGCACCAACTACACTGCGACGTCACTGCCTCCGGGCCCATTGTTCAAGTCGGTGAAAATGGCGATCACCCACAACACTGGGATGATTACCTCGGTGGCAGCGGGGGCGTCCTTGAAGGTGAACTTGTCCTTAAAGTCGGCGAGTAGGGCGTCGTCAAGCTCGGCCTTCTCCGGCACGTACTCCACCACCACCTCAACCTCAACCTGCAGTGAAGCCAAATGGTTCCCAGGTCAGGCCAAAACCATTTCCAACCTAAACCCTCGCGAGCCCGATAATTTTCTCCGACACAGGTAGGAAGTGTGCCACACGCCCGCACCTGGGGTTTTGGATCGACGTTCTCCTTGGCGCCGTCGGTTCCCGCCCCTCAATCCTCATCATACTCCGCACCTGTGGCGTTCGACGCCGCCTTGTTCTTCTTCTGCTTCCGGCGGCGGCGGCGACGATCGCTCTCGCGGGACTTGTTCCGGTCCTGCACGGCAGAGTCGGCAGACCCATTGTGGAGGTCAGAGCTACGGTTCGTTGCCGGATCAACCTCGGCGGCGGCCATGGCGATCGGCGCCGGTGGAGGTCAGAGCTACGAGAAGGCCTTGCCGTTGCCGAAAGCCTGAAAGGCCTTCTCCTCTCCACTCCCGGGCTGGGCCTTTTGGTCTTTCTCCAGGCCCAGTAGACAGGCCCATATCATCTCTGGCTCGGCGACTGGCCAACTGCTTGCCCACTCGATTCGGACTTGAGCTCGGATTACGATTCGCGCCAATGACAATGAGCGCCGAGCGAGGATGATTATTAGCGCAGAATCCTAATTTTTCGGTGCTTAATTCGAGTCGGACCAAGATAAGAATCCGATTAAGTATGTATAATCAGGTGGCCATCAATCAAAAATGCTATGCTACCGTAATAAGTTATAAACATCCCCTTTCCCTAGTTCCCACACACGCAAATCCCATCCCATCATCGATCAATCGATCGGTACACTCGGAGCCAGAATCTTGGAGAAGATCGAGCGACTCCTTTCGTGAAAAGAACGCAGGATCTTGGAGAAGAGAGAGCAACTCCGTTCGTGCGGATCCGGCGAAGTACGGTGGTCGTCGTCTCCTCCTCGTGGAGAGATGGAGGAGTCGTCCGCGAGCTCCGCCGCGCCGCCGCGGGGTTCGACGGGCATCGTGGTCCGCCTGAGGCTGCCGCGCGCGTGGACGCCGGAGGAGGACGCGCGCCTGCGGTGCCTGGCCAAGGAGAACGGCTTCGGGCACTGACACCGCGTGGGCGCCGGATGCCGGCGCCCGGCCGGTCCGCCAGGTCCTGCCGCGACCGCTGGCGCCACCACCTCGCCCGCGACGTCTACCACCGCCCCTTCACCGCGCGCGACGACGAGGAGCTGCGACGCCTTGTGGCGCGCCTCGGCAGCGGCCGCTGGAAGGACATCGGCTCCGCGGTGTACGGGCGCACGTCGCGGGTCATGAAGCAGCGATGGAGGGAGATCCGCGAGACCCCGCCGGCCAAGAAAAGCGGCGCGCCGCACGCGCTGGCGCTGCTATCCGACGACGACGACGACGGTGATCAAGAACTGGAGGAGATCGCCGAGGCGACGACGACGGCGACGGTGCAGCAGGGGCCGGGTTGCTACTACGACGCAGACGATGTTCTGGCTTCGAGCTTCACTTCTTGCAGCCTCGCCATGGACGTCATGGATCCCAGGGCCGGAAGCCTCGCGTTAGGTTTTGCCTGCATGGCAGTTTGAGAGCATCTACGCGCGGGGAAACCGGGAAGGCTAGACTTATAGCTAGTGCAACTCTTGGTTCATGTAATCATGTCCTTGCCTCAAAACTATGCAGGCATGTAAATTTTTATTTTATTTTCTGCTGAGGCATGTAATGTGTTACTATTGTGATATAGTATGCAGTTCAATTGCAGCAGTGGTAGCAGTACAAAGTACAAACAGATAAACATGTGGCAGTAGTACATACAATGTACAAAAGAGGACAGGTTAGAACCAAAGCGTGTTATACCACTTGTCAAATTTCTCCACTATATGGGCAGCTCTTACATACACTGTCAAAAAAACGAAGATACAGTTTTTACATCTTAAAAACGAAGATACAGCTTTTACACCTTTGCATTGGCTTGTATGCACATCAACCTAACTAGCCTCTCTAAACCTAATTTTCTACTTTCTCTATTATTATTCTGTAGGGGTACGAGGAAAAAGAATCATTTCTCTGTAAACGAATGGCAAAATGGGGCTAAGTGTTGGTGTGTGTCTGGATGTTACATGGAAGATGGCTTTGGGCTTGAGAATCAACCAAATCCATGGAAACCGGCAGATTGGTACGAGTTCGACAGCTTTGGTAGCTTGAGAACTGCGAGCACACCTGCTGCCAGGGAGAAGACCGAAGCCAAGGCAAACGCTGGAATGTTTCCACCCCCATACAGAGCATCCCATGGGCCTGCTCCGAGTGAGACTACTATCTGTAAATAAAATCGAAGCATTAGTGTATGGACATCTTTTGCAACTATGCATACAGCAGATCGTCCAAAACAAAATGGTAGCTGCTAACCTGGGGAACTACAATAGCAAGATTTAGGACTCCTGTGGCCAAACCTGGAGATGGGCGCACAAACAATATCAGTCACTGTAATTCACAACGGCGTAATATATAACAGAGCTACTATATCTGCAACACAAACCTTGTCCACCTCCGGTACCGGCAGTCAGCTCAGCAGTCACAGAAAATGGAACACTATATGTGATCTGTGATAATTAAGAGCAAAGCATAAGATAGCTTCCAAATAAATTCAGGAAGAACAATGTGCTGAGTCTGGTTCTGATACTTACGGAGAGTGGCAATCCGAGAAGAGAGAAAACAACCAATGCTGCAGTCTTGACTGTTTTATTTGCCCCAATGATGTGATGGAGTTTGCTTGAGTACAGATCAGAAGAGATCCAACTTAGTATTGTTGTAGCCATCATGCAGATAAACACTGTGAAATTGCTAATGGCCCAAACCAATCTTGCACCAATCATCCGGCAAAGTGGATCAACAAGGAAGGAACCAACACCAAGGACAACCTACACATGTGAAGTAAATATTACAGCTATAAACTTACGATGTTGAGATATACAAACACAAAAAACGCTAGCAATACAAATAGATTGCGAGTTCTTACTGAATTCAATAGCAAACCAAATGCACCTTCTCGCACACCATTGTCATAAGCTTTCCTCTCACTCAGATCTCCATTTGGATCCCCATGGTAAACTTCACGCCCCATCCAGTCAGTGTCAAAAAGGAAAAAGGGAAACCATGACAACTGCAAAGCAAATAAAACATGGGTAACATCATCAATCTAGAAAATAGAAAACAAACCACAGCAAGTGGTCGGTAGGCATGTATATGTAATCTGATAGCATACCCATGTTAGGGCCATAACTACAAGCACTGAATGCATCCCAGGAGGTAGATGTCTCATGCTGGTCAAAATGTTAACCAAAACTGCTCCTGGTCCATCATTGAAGACTCCTCCATTATCTGTATTGGAATTCGCATTTGTAAATTCCTCAGTGTTGTTGTTAGCTGACAGATTGTTTCCGTCCACATGGCCATTGGGAAATCTTTCATTATTTGGCTCATTCGATGCATGGGCATCATCTCTAGAACCGTTCAGTAGAGGAGCAGAATCTGATAGTCCTTGTGCATCTTTTGGCTCTAGTGGGATCTCTTCAGCGAAGTACAGGGTAACAGACATACAAAACAAAAGAAATACCTGCAAAACTCAGCTTGCTAAGCTTTGGCATACACAGTCCTAAAAAGGACCATAGTACATCTAAGAAGGATCCTTAGTGCATAAGTACTAGCATCAAATTCCAAGGGAAGTTACCAAATTTCTGAAAACTTACAACTGCTACTAAGAAAGCTGCTTTCAAATTACCACAAGCTTCACAGCAGGCTCTTGTCATTAGAAAAGGAAACCACCTGCACAAATAACAAGCAGGCAAGCTCAATTCTCTTAAAGAAGTAGATTTGTTGACTAGGGAGAAATTGGGAGAAATCATACGTGAACTTCGTGAACCAAGAAGCACTTAATACGAGGACTAGTCAAAAGATGGCATGAAGAGCGATACATGCCATCATTGTTTTTTTATAAGCTTATCTGACTATGCGAGGATTTCCATCATGAAAAGGAAAGCTGGAAAGTAAGAAAGCAAAATTATGGTATTGCTAGTTTCCTCTACTACTTTTATATTTTTTACAGAATAAGCAGAAAAAAAAAATCAAAATGCCACACAAATTTGAGCCTATTACTTTTGGATGCAAATCAGCACATATCTTATGGTTTGCAGGTACCATTTACATCAACTAGCACAAGTTAAATATAATGCATAATAACTATCTTAAAGAGAACATCAACTGCTGAACCGTAATCATGGTTATGCAAGCACAAAAGAGAGCATATAAAAAGGCGTACTTGTGCCAATCCCCGCTCGCACCAGCTGAAAAACCAAGAATATTTCCAACAGCCATCCATGAGCAGAATATTGCATTTGCAGAATTACACTGATCAGGACCTGCATAATGGAAAGGATCATTGAATAACTAGCACTTGATGATGAATCCAGTATTAGTAAACTTTCTAGATTTAAGGTAGTAACCACCTGAAAGATCGGCTAGAAGAGCACGAGCAGGACCCTAAACATATCAGAAAGGAACAAAAATGTCAGGAACATCCATTAAAAGGTACTCTTACAATAAAACTTCAGCACCAAGTTGATAAAGACATAGTGCAGGCATGCCAGATCACAAGCTTACTTGCACTGTATTGTTTGCCAGGTCCAACATCCAGAATCCTAAAATGAAAACAATAGCAGCTCGAAATCTTGAGCCTTTATATGTTCTGAATAATTAAAAAACAAACACAGCATTTCAGTGACAACAAGCTTGATGCAAATAAAAGAGCAAGCAAGGAAGCATTATGATTATTACCTGCAGTGCTCAGTGGTATCCCCTAAGATGTAACCAAGGTCTGCAGAAAACCCGATTAAAGTTACCTACGTATGGAGTCTATCTATTAGAACATGCGGAACTGCGGAGAATAGGAAATACAATGACCTATGAAACTTCATCTAACTCACAGCAGCACATATCAGTATGCATCCAGCCAAAATAAATGGTCTTCTTCTTCCATACTTTGAACGGCACTTATCACTCCAAACACCAACACAAGGTTGAACCTGGGAAGGCAGCACATCAACATTTAGAGATGTGAATTAAACTCTAATCCTGACTATGATTGAACCAGTGGAGAAAAGAAGGGGGCCTCTATTCTCCCTGGGGTGACTGTGACTTACCACAAAACCAGTTATAGGCCCACAGAGCCAAATAAATGATGCCATGGCATGGTCTATTCCTAGGGTCTGCACAAAGTTGAGAAATGAGGAACAGGTGAATACATAGCAGAAATGAGATGTGGGGGCATATAAAAATCATAAATACAACAGGCCGACCCAGGTGGTTGTTACAGTACATTCTAATCATCATTCCAGCATTTATATGCGACATTACTAAGCCTTAGACAATTTAATTTAGCACTGTGATATCGATACGAAAACCGGGTGGCGGTTTTGCCTGCTAGCCTGGAATCTAGATATGTGTTAAGCGGCCGCAATTTGTTTGGTGTTAGCCAAGTTCCTAGCCAGATAGTGAGTCTTCCTTGTCCTGAGAGTTGAATCTACTGGCAGCAAGCCCCATGCGTAAGTATATCCGAATCTGAAAACAATTGCGTATGTGGAACATTTATAGAGCAGACAAGCAGTAGGTGTGTGACTGTACTGTAATCGGTGCGCGGTAGAAACAGAGAAAGGGGTGGGCAAGACGAGATCCACCGGCGCTGCTATCCTAAATGCGCAGGCAGGCAGGTCGCGAGAAGGAGTGGTGGATCACAGCTGGGAACGGCCTCCACCAAACCCAAATGAGAGGGCAGGACAGGCGGCGGAATCTAGTCTAGCGGTGGTTGTACAGCGGTTAGCAAGTGCATGAGCGAGGAGCAAGCAAAGGGGAGGGTAGTGCGGTAAGTAAGCAATAGTGCCTGGATGTATGGCGTGAGGAGGGAGAGCTGCAGCGCCCATCCGAACTGGACGCCCGCGGCGACCATGCAGGCGAGCACGAGCTTGGTCCTGTCGGCGTTGCGGGTCCGCGGCTGGTGCGGCCCGGATGGGTCCGTGTCCTTGGACGGCGTCGGCGTCGGCGTCGGGCGCTCCGCGGCCCCTCCGGGAGCGCCGCCGTTGAGGGTGACGAGCTCCATCTCGGCGTCGCGGAGGTGGCGGTAGGGCACTCGGATGGCCGTGGCCCCGCCGCCGGCGTCCATGGCGGGCGCGCCGTAGATCTGGGCCGGCGGCGTGTGTGGCGCGGTGAGATCTGGGGTTCCGGCTCAGCCGCGGCGGGCGGGTGGGTGGGCACGGGCACGGGCACGGGCAGGCAGTCAGGAGTCCGCTGCCGCAGCGGTGGTCGGTCGGGGTCGGAGTCGGAGGGGCAGGGCAGGCTGGAGTACGAGGAGAGACTCTCCAGGCAGAGGGCTCTCAGATCAGGGGGAGACGCCTGCCGTGCCGGTGAAGGGGGGAAGGAGGAAGGAAAGGGAGGGAGGAGTAGAAAAATGGGAGGGAAGGAAATTGGGCGGAGCGCGTGAGCCGTGTGATTGCTTTGCTCGTTCTCCAGGCTCCAGGTCCAGGCTCCAGCAGTCGCCGCGGGCGCGGCAAGCAAAGGAACTCCTCCACGCGCCGACCGACGCCTGTCCGTCCGTGCTGTTGACTACTCTACTCCTCTTCTGTATCGCCTGGCGCACTGCCATTGCGACCTGACCCATTCAACGTTTGTTTCTTCACTGCTTCCTCGGTTCCATCCATTCCATGTGCCTTGTTGTGGTGTGCGTGTGAGGCCGCGATTGGCGCTCCCGGAGTCATCGCTAATGCCGATTACACATAACCCAAAAAAAAAAAAAAGAACAGAGAATACACCTGTTTAGTCAAACGCTGATTATGATTGTGATTCTTCTTGCTTGTTTGGTGAGCTTCTGTCGGTCAGTGTCATGGGACTAGGAATAAAGTATCTTCGGGTTACACACCACAGCTGCTTATTATTGTTGCATGTTCATGCTTCATGCACAAATTCAATTCAAATGCATCCTTTTATGTGTGCAGTAGTTAGCTAGCTTTGCATTAGCACCAGCAGTCATACTGTCTACCGCCCAAGTAGTCAAGTTCGATCGGCTCCACGGTCAGTTCATTTAACTTGCCACCGACCCCCTAATTTGCCAACCCAACTGCAAAAGCATCCCCTCTTCCAGAAGATTAGCGCTAGCTCTGCAGCAGCGCATCAATAAAGAACATCAGCGCTGCAAGGAAAAAAAAAAAAAAAAAAAAAAAAAAAATATATAAGTCAGGAGGAAGTAGGAGCAAATAAGTTTAATCATTTTTTCTCCAAGTTCAAACTTTCACATGCATGATCAAGCTCCTGATAAAACACATCAAGCAGTCAAAAAACTAGGGGGTTAATATCAATACTCCCAAAAAAATAGATTTTGAGAGACATACTAGTTTTATTAACAAAAATGAATACAAAATTTACATGTCATCTAAAATATCAGAGGATTTTTGGAGACGGACGTTTTTATTTACAGATAGGGTTGAATATTGTCCATCTCGTAAGGACTTATGGAGACACCCAAAACTTGCTCTTTGAAAGTGGTGGCCATTTTCATAGGCACTACTTATGTGGCTCAACTCCTAAGTCCCAATTGAGCCCAATCCAGTATCCATCTTGAGGCACACCCTAGACGAGGAATCCGGTAGCAATTGAAATTTGGAATAACAGCTATTTATTCAATGATCTCAATACTAATTTTACTCTATTATTAGCTTCTTCTGTCCTGTTGACTATTGCATCGCCCCGGACAATCACCATTTCTTGGCTGCTTCCTTGGGTGTCACGTGAAGTGCGTTGTGTTGTGAGGCCGCGATTGGCGTTGCCGGAGTCATCGCATCCGCGTAGGTGATGGCGATTGACAGAGATTGCAATTGTTCCTGTTGTGCTTGGTTAATTAGCGTCTGTCGGTCAGGGTCTTGGGACGACGAATAAACTCTCTTTGGGTACAGCAAGTGCATACTGTTGTCGCTTCACATTGTTGACCGGATCACTCTCGCTGTCTCGCAGAAGAAACTTAAACGTCTGTTATTCTGCAGCAGATACTTAAGATCGGTACAACACCTGCAGCAATACAGCACTGTACTAGATGTGAGCTCTAGACCTCATTATTCATTCATTAGTACCAAAGCTTATAAAGTACTATATCATAGTAATACAGCATTCATGTACTAGTATTAGGGGTATGGCACAAAAACAAAAATCTCAAACTCTATGCCCCGGACACTACACCAATTCCTCTATAGCTGGGGTACTGCAAGGGAAGAAAAAAAGAAAAGAAAAGAGAAAACCCAAGTCAGCAAGGATCAGCCCCAAAAAATACTGCAGGGACGAGCAAGGTCTCTGCTTATTGGCCCCTATTATCTCCCCTCCAACAAAGGAGCAAAGAGCACAGCTTCAGCGGGTCTAAAGCATACATGAGTGTCAATCTCGTAGAGAGCCCCCTGTCACATGCATAGAGATCCATCTGCAGGAGAAAGTAGAGCGCCAAATCAGTTCTAAGAATTCTTCAAGCAAGAGCAAAACCTTCACATGGTCAAGGTCCACGTGACTGTATTCATGGCAAACAAATCAAGCAAAGCAGTTGAGTTTTTATATAGATCAATCTCAAGTGCAAAGATAATTGGAGCTGGGTGCCAAGTTACTTCAAAGCTCAAAGCCATATTTGTGCCAAAACTAATACATGTTAATAAAATAGCACAAGCAGCACCTTACAAAACCAATCAAATAGCATATACCTTTGGTATGTTCGACTCTTGAAAGCTCAAGAAGCTTTGTACTCGTGGACATGCATCCACTTGGTTGACGACCACTTATTTCCTCTAATCACAGGACAACCCCCTGCAAGAACAACGGGATATAAATAAAACTGCATATAACACATGCAAAGCTGGAGGGCAATATCTTTCCACAGGGAAAATGGAACAAGGCTACAAGGGAATCATAGATAATGAAATGGTGGAATATCTTCGGACCTTTCCATATCATTGAAGAAAAAAAAAAAGGCAACAAAAACAAAATACAGCTATTGAACTAACCATGCAAACTTAATGGGTCCAGAGAAGCATCTGGTTTCATGCTCCAGAAAAGAAGTGCATCTCCCATCTTTGGTTTGACAGAAAGGCCTCTTTTGGCACACTCTGAAAGTTCATTGTACCATGGTAAAGAACTGGCATTCACATTTGCATCAGGGAAAATAGTCTCACCCCCTTCTTCAACATCTGATCTGTACCCATTAAAATTAATATGTAAGAAAATACTGCAAACTCAATTAATGCTACAAAAAAAATCTAACAAGAATACTTACAGATACATCAGAAGAGTAGCCATCCTCTGACCACCATTCTTGGTGTTGAACTCATCAAGAAAATAATCAAAGTGAGGCTCATACTTCTGCCCAACTTCATAATGCAGCACTTGGAGTCCCTCACCATGATCTGTAAGGAAGCATGAATTAATATGATTCAACAGGATAATATACGGGTGACAGTTCTAAGTACACCACAGTTTTAATTTATTATTTTTAACATCATGCTAAGCACATAGCTTGCTCGTGAAGAATATAGCCTTACACTAGATATCATAAAAATCACACACCTACAGGTATGAAGGTATAGTCTGCTATCCTTTTCTCAATTGCTCGAATAACCTTGTCTCTTCCTCTTTGAAGAAACATGCCTGAACTTGTCCGGACCCTGCTGTCCTTGCTTTTACCTGTAGTGCTGTCGACAACTGTTGATTTTACCATGTGGGGCTTGGCCAATCCAATTAGGTAGTCACACTCTTCCTTAGACTAAAGGAAAAGAACAAAGTATCAGCAATCAGCGTAGTCAGATAATCATTATCGGGTGGGGAGAAGCGGTTAATAAATACTGACTATATAGATTGTACAGTATGCATAACTATGAACAATTGAACACATATAAAGCATCTGGGATCTTTTTCCTAAGCAGACAGTACATATGAAATGCATAACCAACCG
Source organism: Chrysopogon serrulatus (assembly GCA_015844335.1). Taxonomy (NCBI): domain Eukaryota; kingdom Viridiplantae; phylum Streptophyta; class Magnoliopsida; order Poales; family Poaceae; genus Chrysopogon; species Chrysopogon serrulatus. Next base: position 112,107 of record JADLZL010007884.1, read on the forward strand.
GGTCAACCTAAACACCTCACATTTCAAATAATGGTTATGCACAACAAGAACCAAAAGAATATATCAGCGACAGACTATCATGTGGTTCTTCCATCCATAGGCAATTTGGTCCCTACCTAAAACCACCAGCAACATATATGCCCCAGAGAACTAGTCAACAAGACAAGTCTTCCACTGCATTCAATATTGTTTAGTTTAAGATGGGTCATAGAGTAAGACAGACAGTACTAGTTTGCCCAATTTTTGTCTCATATTTCAGCTAATAATCCACCACAAAACAGAGCTGTGCTATGATAAAATGAAGGCCTAATACTAGAAGTCTAGTCTAGAGTTTATGCATCACTAAAATGCAACTGAGACACCCAACCACCAGATAATAATAATAATAAAAGCAGACGATGAAATAAAACTGGAATGCAGCACACAGAATTGGTAAGTTCATGGTGAAGTCATAAGATAAGATGAGTGAGCACCATTATTGTATTCCCAGATCCAACAGTACTAGTAGCACCGACCTCATGATTCAATCCATCTCGGTCACGAGAATCAGATGGCGCCAAGAACTTTACACAGAAGAGAAGAGCAGGCATGCACAGACAAACAGAGAGACCGCGGTGGTGGCATTGGCAATTTGGCATTGCATCGCTTACCAGGAAGTTGTGGTAGACGAATGCCCTGGGCTCCCACGAGATGACCTCGGTCCACTGCGCGCCGCGTTCTCCCAGCCCGTCCCTGCTCGCAACGAACCAACAGCAGCGACGATGAGGATCAGCAGCGGATCGAGCCAAATCTGATCTGAAGGAGCGACAGCAGGTGGGGGAAGGAAATGCGGGGGCCGAAACGGAACCCCCGATCGCATCAGTGGTGACTCACCCCAGGTCGCGGCGGGGGGCGCGGGGCGCGCGGGCCGTGCGTCGGCGGACTCGGTCTCCCCCTCCTGCCGCAGTGCCGGTGGTGGTGGTGGCGGCGTTGGGCGCGGACACCGGGAGCGAGAAGACGCCGAAGGCGATGAGCGCGAGGAGGGCGGCGGAGACGAGGAGCAGGGCGGTGAGCGCGATGGCGTACGGGGAGGCCCGGCCGCCGCGGGTCGGGAAGACGCGCGGCGGGCGGATCCCCGCATGAGCGGCCGCGACGGCGCCATGAGGCGGGCAGGCGGGTGGATCTCCCGCGCGGGGGGGGAGGTCAGGTGGGGTGGGGGAGGGAGCCGGGACCGCGCCTGGAGCGAGACGAGCGGGGCGGCGTTGCGGACGGGTCGCTTTCTGGCTCACTGCCTCCCTCCGCGTCGGGTTCCAGTGGCTTCGTTTTCTTCGCGGCGAAGGGGGGGGCGGGGCGGTGCGGTCTCGTTCTCGTCACTCTCTCGTCTAGTCGTCCGTGCCCCCGTGCGGCTGGAAATGGAATTCGGTCGGCGCGATCCGACCCGACCCCAGCCGCGGATTTGTCTCCGTCCGTGGTTGCCACTTGCTACCGGGGGCGCCGCGCCGCTGCCACAGCCACCGCCACCACTGCCTCCGCATCCGCATCAGGTTCAGGTTCAGGTTCAGGTGGCGACTGGCGACTGCTCCTCTGCCTGCACTCCGTCGTCATGCCACTGACAGCTATGCTGCCGTCGTCATGCCACTGAAGAAAATACGGTATGATGCAATCCTGAAAAATATGACTAGCCAATTGTTTTTCACGCATAGTTATTGTCAAATAAATAACTATAATGTTATATGTATGGATCTTATATATTGCCTAAAGTGTTAGGCCACTTTACCTCTTAATGCTGAAAGAAGAGATGTAAAGTGTTGTTTAAAGTTTAGCCAACCACACAAAAACTTTAGAAAAAATAAGTTAAGATGGTCTAACCTCTAAAGTTTTAGTCCTTAACTTTGGACAACTAAACT